>WAAG01083941.1:3064-15399 GCA_013390105.1 Tichodroma muraria | reverse complement strand
CTCCCCTCCCCTCCCCTCCCCTGTTTATTTTCACAAGCTTTTTGATGCCTGTCATTGACATCAGACTTCCTTTGAAACATAGTGAAATTAGCCAACGTGATGGCAGAAGAGAAAGAGAGACAGGCAAGCTGTGAGATCACACAAAGTTCATTTATTTAGGAACCCAAATACAATTCTGAAGCCAAATTAACATTTCTTGTTGTTACAGGAAGTGCCTAGAACAGACAAAATGAAATCTTTCTTGGCAGGGTCTCACGGAATCTGAAAGGTTCTGGTAGAGATTCAGAAGGATTTATGGAATTTAGCTTTTATTTTCCTTGTTTTTTTCAGGAGCACGTGCCTACCTGGCTGCAGAACACTCACATTTATAACTGGCCAAAGAATAAGAAGAACATCCTTTTGCGGTTACTGCGGGAGGAGGAGTATGTTGCTCCTCCCATAGGACCTTTACCAACACTCCAGGTTGTGCCGCTATGAACATTGTAACTTAAAGCACATGATGAGTGGTTGTTAAAGGGTTGTTCCTGGCAGGGAGCCAACACTCTTCCAGATGGCTCTTTTTGATGACAGAAGACACTCTTTCTGCTATAGGAATTGGTTGTCTTGGGTTACTCAGGCTCAGCTTGTTCTCTACCACGTTAAACATCTATTTCCAAAGCTGATGGGGCAGAACTCTCTTCTCTAGATTTTTAAATAAGCTACAAATGGAAAGAATGCCCACTTTTATTTTAACATCTGGTTTTAACATACTCCTTTTATTAGTCATTATAGCAAACAAATACCAGAAATAATGTTGCAATAAGTGTAAAATAAAAATTACATCCTCCTTTTTGCTCAGGGTTTCTTTAAAGATATATCTGCTTTGTATAGCATTATTGAACCATCAATTTGTATATACACTATTAAATATATTTGTCTTTTGTAAGGCAATCTTATATACAGTGTCCACTTCTATTATTGCTGGGGACAATGGAGAAACGGGTTGGGTAAGGCAGATTTTCCTTAGCCTGTCTTGCATAAAGAGACTTTTCTTAAATTAGAGGACTTTTAGATCTGAAATCTCTAGAGTTCCCTTTTCTTACAGCTTGGTCCCTCACCCCTCCAGCGTGTTGCAGCAGTAGTCCCCAAAAGGAGAGCTGAATGCATGACTACGTGTGTGCTGTCAGTGCCATGGAACACTGCAGTATTTTTTATGGCAGGCCTTTCGTTTCACTGCTGCTCTTCAGCCCTTATTTAAAACAGAGCATGTCAAAGGACAATTGGCATTTGGAAAGCCAGTGATTGTTAAGAGAAAGAACACTGACTCCTACAACTTGCAGTATGCAGTATGGAACAATAAAATAATCAAAGATGGAGAGCCACAGGGTGCTGGCCACCAGGATGGCTCAACAACTTCACGTCTGCTAAAATTTGAATTTTTTTTTGAAAATTTGAATTTTTTAACAGACCACATAAGCACGACTTCAGTGAGGGTTTTTTGATTTTTAACAGCCTTAACCTTACTCAGGTAAAAGTGGAACCTATTGGCTTAAAATTCTGTAGCCCTTATTCTTTAGAGCAGTCACACCAAGCCTCCTTAGCTTTAATATTTGTCATAGAATGACCCGAACACAGCTTTATAAAAAAGTACATGTGTTTGGTAGCCTGAAAAGAAAATTAGCCCAGAAGTTGATACTCCTCATTCAGTATCCAAATTATTTAAGCAGCTTTCCATGGAGGTGGTGTCAGCATGGTGTGTTGATGCAGCACGTACTTTGTGGTGCTCATGAAGAAAAAATTAAAACTCAGATTTTCCTTTAGCAGGCTTCTGCAAAAATAATTGCAGCCATTTAAGAGAAGGTTGTATGCAGTGTTGTCAACTCCTATGATTTTGATTGTGGTATTTGCTGTGCTTCTTGCAACTCCAGTTTCAAAAGGGAAACTCAGCAACTGAAGCGGGCTAATACCTGACATGCTGGCAGCTTCCTGAGAAGGCACAACAAAACTGTGTTCGGCCGTGGTACTTCTTGGCACCTACTTACATGTGGGGAAGGGAGGTCTGTGATAATTTATCATGTGATATATTTTCAATATGTTATATTTTTTCAGTTAAGAAAATAACTTTCTAGTATGTGGTGACAGCCTAAAATCATGACAGAAATCTATCTTAAATGGTCAACAAAGTAAAGACAAAAGGAGTGGGATGTGGGTCAACATTTGGGGTCACCTGGAGTGCATTACAGCAGCAAGCTCCAGGTTGAGCAAGTCTCCTGAAAAGCTGTGGCATTATCTGCAACTCAGTATGGCTGCCTCTGTTATTTCACAGTATCTGAAGTGTTTTAACTCTGTGAAATAGTCTGTCTCAAATGGCTTCTGAGCCTCTTAGCCAATTTCTGCCGCATTTAATAGGGAAAGCTCAAAGATACTAAGTGCCTGTGAGTTTCATGGAAAGAATTACCCAAGCAAAGAGCAAGCCCCAAACCCACATGCTGAGGAGAGGTTGTGGTCTCTTTACAGAGGTGGACAGCTGGCCACCCTGGCCCTGGCATGGGGCTGGGAGGCCTTCTGGGGTATACAGCCTGCACAAGTCTGGAGGAGTGAGGCTGTGTCAGTTTTGCTGCTTGCAAAGCAGCGTATTAGGGAGTGCAGTTAAGCATTCAAAATGATTAGTGAGGCTGGGTAGTAAATTCCTTTCATCATTTTGGCTGTCATCCGAAAATATGCGCTCTAGATTTACCGCAGATTTGCTTGGTTTGGGCCAGGGAATTTCATTAAGTAACTCCTGCATCATGTGATGCACAAGGTTGCATTAAATGGTCCGGTGATTATTTCTATTCTTCTGTTTGAACGATCCTTTTCTGCAAAACAATACTAGAAGAGTGAGGAAGAAAAACTAAGCTTTGCTGTTTGGGAAGTACAAAGAGCCCAATCTATTTAACTGCTTTTTTTTTTTTTTAATCGAATAACAATTCCCCGGATTCATTGATCTTTACATTTGTTAGAGCATCCTACAAGGACAGAAATCATGATGGGGAGAGTGTGAGTAATGAGCTAGCAGCCTAGTGAATCATTTCCCCCAAAGCTTTGTATTTGTAGAGAGACAGATGGTGGGAGCTGTGAAGAGGGAGAGGCAGGAGAAAAGCCGGTTTTTGCAAATAGCAGAAGTATAGAGGACAGTGAGGAAAGAAAAAAAAAAAAAAAGAAATAATCAGCAGGTAAGGGGGAAGAAGAGGCTGAGAATACACCAGCTGTTTCAAAACTAATCCATTAATGTTAAAATGGATTAGGTTTAAGGGAAAATACAGAAAGGAAATTGCAGAAAATGAGCTTTGTGGCTGAGAGAGGGAAGATTTACCAAGAGCAGTCCTAAATATATATCTGTAGATGAACTCTTTGAGTCAGTTATTAGCTTCATGTGCAAATAACAGAGAAGAAGCTGAAAGTATGCAGGATGCCATCCTGCAGGCTGGCAGTACTGCTGCCCAGCTGGAGCTGCCAAGCTGCAGGTACCCACAGCGGCAAAAGGCATCTCATGGATGGTGACAGCACCAGGGGTTTGTCTCACAGTACCTGTACATTTGCAAGGGGTGTTTGGGAGAGGAAATCCATTGTCCCTAACATGGAAAGTAGGGAAAGCAAGAGAGTTACATACTTAACACTAGGATGAGTGCAGCATTAAGACAGAAATAGAGGATTTGGAGACAAAGCCTGCTTTGAAGGCTTGCCAAAACTCAAATGACATTATTGCATGTAAAATTTTTTTTATGCAGGTTACCTGTGTGACAAAAATAGGGTTGCAAAATTTTATCCCACAGTTAAGTTAGATGGACCTCTCCAGAGAGGGGTGTGTAGGGCAATTCGAGTACAAAGTTAATTTAATAAAGCCTTGTACACAGGACAAGAATTGCTGCTCTAAGAGCTCATTTGCTCCTGGTAGGGTCTTAACTGCCATAATTTGATGCCATTTAAGAAAATAAAACAGCAGACTTCCCTGCAGCCCCTCCAGGACCACTAGCAAGGCAGATAATGAAACTGGCTCATTAAAACAGCTCCACCAAAGGGTGCCTTGCTGAGAGCCTTTTCCTTGTCTCCAGCCACTGACCAGGCTGCAGGTAGTAGAGACATGGGCATCTCAGTAACAGCATCAGTCTGGGAAGTGCAGAAAGTCTAGGAAGAGCTTGGGAAGTGTAGTCAGGAAGCTCCACAATAAGTAAAGGAGCAATTCCCACCATTTAGGATGCTTCTGGGTTGTCAGATGGAGGTGCTGGTAAAGCTAACAGAGACCACTCATCTTAAAAGGGAAGGGGAGGTGGAAGGAAGAATTGGGAGCTCTGTGGCTTTGCAGTGCAAGAGGTCTACTGTGATAATGAAGTAAAACATGTCTCAGAGAGTTCCCTCACCCTCAGTGTGCAGAACAGGTACATGTTATCTTCCAAAGCAAACATCTCTCTTGTTATGCTTTGGCTTTAACAGGTGCCATGCCCACATCTGTAGCAGTCTGCTATTGTTTAACCTGTGTTTGGAAAACAGATCCTGCCTGGAAGGTCACAACTTTCATCAGCCTCTTCCTCCACCGTCCTCTGTCACGATGTTGCTGCAGGGAAGCACTGCCACAGCACCCAGTTCGCAGTACTGACGGGCTGGCACTGCTCCTTCTCCCCAGAACCCCCAACATGGGTCTTCTGCAGAAGTTCCAGGCTGGCACACAGTACATCGGTATCATTACACATCTCCAGCGTGTCACTTCTCCTTGAGCTGTGCCAATGGATGCTCACACAGTCCCCTCAGACAGCATGAACCACACTGGCACATGAACATCTCACAAAAGCCACTTGCAAAACCCTTTCTGAGACATCAGATACACATCTCCCACCTGCATAATACAGCCAGTGCAGGAAGATAAATGCTTGTATTTATGTGGTATTTGTATTACAAGTTATTGCTCACAGCAAGAGGTGTTCTCTGGGCTGCAGGAGAAGGACATCTGAGCAAGCAGAGGTTCCACTGCCATGGCAGAGGGGTGCTGGATGCTGCTGCCCACACAGGCAAAGCCAAACCAGGCCCTGAGATGCCAAGCCACAGAAGAAGGCAGCAGAGTAGCAGCCTGTCCAATCCACCTCCAAATTAGGCCAGGAATAAGATGGAATTGCTTAGCCCCATTCCAGTCTTCATCGGCTCGGAGCCCAGCCTCAGCCTGATCATGGAACAGTGCACAGACCACCAGCTGTGTGTCCCTGTCTGTGGCCAAGATCACTTGTAAACAAACAAAAAACCATCTAAAGCTAAGTTTCCCAGCCTGACCAGATCTGCCAGCTAGGCTACATTTCAATGGCTCACTGATGTAGATGGGACCAAACAAATACAAACACACATACTCCCCACATCGTGGCTCTGAGCACTGCATGCCACTGCACAGATCCATGCAAACTGCAAGAAATGTCACCAAAAGCAAAGGCAGGGTTTTTAAGAACATTTGTTCTTTATTGAAAAGTATCAGGGACTTTTCCAGTTTCCAGAGGGTGAGGGGCAAATGCCTGCTTGCCCACCTAACCTTCGGGTAAGGGGAGTTTCACAGCACCTCTGCAGACACCAAGTCCTTGAGGCTAATGGACAGATCCAAGGAATCTCAGGTGAAACTTGAATGAACCCAGTAGATGTAAATCCCTGCAGGACTGGCTGTTGTGGAAGGGGGACCTGGCCAAGGAGTAGGAAACTTCCCAGGACCTACTCTGATGGTTGGGCAGATGAAGCCCTCTCTGTCTGACTCATACCACTCTTCTAAGAATGGGAAAATGCACACTGTTGGAAAGTTCCAGAGAACTTCAAAAGCATGTGTTTTCTGGGGTGCAGAAGAGGATGNAAAAAACCTACAAAAATAGTTAATAACTAAAATTGATTTTTTAAAAATCATAGCTAGCACCACCTGCAGTGAGCTCATTCTTTGGATTTTCCACTTTTTTTCTAAGGAAGTATATTCTGGAAATACTATCTTAGAGGCCTTCTTCAAAGCTACCTTCCTTTACGTGGGCTGACAGCCCTTACAGCACGTCTGTTCTGTTTTTCATCAGCTACGCCCAGTGAAAATCTGGTAAATGTGATGCATTGTGACTGCCACGTTCAGCGCTGCAATGCTCTCATGCCAGCCTTGGGATTTCCAGCAAGCAGCAGGTGCTGCAGTCCACTTTAAAACCCCGCAGTCTTCAAAGGAAGATATTCAGTGAGAAAGACTTCTAAACATATAACACTACTGGGGATTGAGTTGAATATCCCAGAAGCAGTGAGTGCATTAAAGAATCTTTCATCCCTGGGCTGGGAGAGGGAACTGAGCCCAGCTTGGCACTGACCAAACCCAGTCCAGTCAGTATCTGGTAGCATCAGTTCTCAGTGGGCGCTGTGGGCCTCTCACACATGTGCAAATGCACACAGCCAGATGCTCCTGCCACAGTCTTCCTCCCAGAACTTCCCTCCAAACAGACTGTACGGAGACACTGATATCCAGCCTCAGCACTGATAAGGCACTAGTGGTTCCCAAATGCCAAACCAACAGCATACAGAGGACAACTAACCACCCCTCTTTACAGCAGACTAAAAATACCCCTACCAGCAATGGTTCCAGATGCTCAGTACTGCTTTCCCCACATACAGGGCAGAGAATCATTTGGAAAAGAGAAGTTTTATTCTTCACTTTATTACTGCACTGCTGCAGACAACAGAAAGTTACCCACTCACTCTTCTCCAGTCTCCTTAGCTAAGAAGCTGAGACAATAGCAAAGTGGCCATTTAGGTAAGGTTGTTGAAGACTTACTGATTAAAGAACCACGCACATACACAAATTACTGATTTTTATGGCTTCATTCTCCTCACAGCCTTACAAGAGACAGTTTTTTCTTTGAAGCACCAGCTGTGTAGATGCTGAAACAGCAGAAAGCCAGCAGTAAGACTATCCCAAAAGAGAGATGAAGGGGAGCTCTTAAAATAGGCACAATAACACCTGAGAAGACAGAGTACAATAAAGAAGTGAGAAAGAGGAAGGGAACTACACTATAATAAAATTGAATGCAGTAGCAAAACTAATCAACTAGCGTAGACTTCTCTCTTTTGGTCTCTTTTTTTCTTTATTTTAAGAGGTAAAATAACTTAGCATTTACTATTTTTAAAAAGGAGAGGAAAAAGAGAGAAAACCAGTATTCTCCTCCAGGCTTTTGTGTTCTATTTTAACTTAGTAGTTGGAAACCAACATACTAAAGCAGCACAGTCCCTCCCGAGCACACAGCCGTACTGATGACAGTTTGAGATATCGGTATATCAGCAGTCAAGAGACAGACAGCTGCATCACAAGAAGACAGACAGGTACACAGGTACACACGTAAAACACAAGGAATGAAAACTGCACATCTCAGACCCTAACACTGATTGATATAGTCAAGACTCCTTGCTCACTCCAGGCTGGAGTTAATTATTCCCAGGGGTAATTAACAGGTTGAATTTTAAGATCTGGGCTGGATGGTCTTGGCATTGGAGAGACAGGTTTCACCACCTCCTCAAAGCAGTGCCCAGATGATAGTGTGAATTTTGTGACTTGCTTTACTGGAGCTCTACTAGGGAAAAAGTACCATCCTTTTCAAACCAGATTATTGTTTTTCTGTTGCCCGTATTTCTCAGTTGTGCACACTTCCCTGGTTTTGATGTCTTACAGAGTAGCTTGTCTTGAACAGCCCGATGTTCCTGGTCCCAACAGCAGTTTTCTTCAGTACAAAAAAATCTTCATCCAGAGACTCACATCAGGCTCAGCCTGTGCATCCCTACACAAAATCAGCACTGGATCTGGTGTCACCCTGTACTGCCTTCACATGACATGAAATAAGAGGTGTAATCCAGCAGTGCTATTGTATAGAGAGAGGGTGGTGCTTGGGGAAAACTATCCAGGGCGTTTCTATATTAAGTATGGTCTAAACCTACATGTGTGGTGATACCCAAACTAGTCTTTTGCAGAGAGCAAGAAGACAAGCCTTGATGAGACACTGTGAAACAGCACTGGTGAGAAAATCCAGTGAGTACCAGGAAATCTGGTGTCACATTGCTTGTGGCAGAGCTTAGTAAAATGAATGTCTTCAAGGAGGCAGAGGGGTCCTTGACCTACCTGCTCCCTACAACCAGGACATTTCTTAGGTACATCACAGGGGAAGGCATTTATCCTACCAGACATACAGGGTACAAGCACAGGTTGCAAACAGCATGTCTGTGAGCTCTGAGCCTGTCAGACAAGTCTCAGTGCCTCAATCCCTTGGTG
This sequence comes from Tichodroma muraria, assembly GCA_013390105.1. Taxonomy (NCBI): domain Eukaryota; kingdom Metazoa; phylum Chordata; class Aves; order Passeriformes; family Sittidae; genus Tichodroma; species Tichodroma muraria. The sequence continues at coordinate 7,130 of WAAG01083941.1, read as the reverse complement.
CACACAGACATTAGCAAAGGCTTTGGAGGCATTTCACATCAGCCCAGCTATTGGCTCTGACTGTCATGCTGTAGATGTGCAAGATGTAAAAGCATGCTTTCAGTTCTGACTTCTCTTTTCTCTCACATGCTTCCATTAGGGAACCTCTAATCAAAAGAACCATTTTTCGTAATTTTTTTGTGTGTTGCCTGCATTTTACAACATTAGAAGCAGCTATGTAGATACAGCTGCCTTGTGCCTAATGCTGAATACCAGAAGGCTGTTCTTACGAAGAGCTTACAGTCTGACTCTATCTGGGATTTGAGTGAGTAACTAAAATCCTTTATAAATTATCTGTCACTTCTTTGTAAGCCCTGCTTCCTTTCTTTATGTCTGAATTCGGACTGGGGATAATGAACTTCCTGTATCATAGACTGGGATACAAGGAAACTCATTGTACACTCACCAAGGAAGAGTACATCAGTAAGTAGCTTATGAGGCAGCTCTGAAGGGTCTTGTTAGAACGACTTATTCTCTGAGTTTCAGTGGTTTGATTAAGTGGATCATGTGATAAACACTTATAATGAACTTCTTCAGATGCTGCCAGGGTAAACCCAGCAGATAAAATGCTGAATCCCATGGCAATGCTCTCTGCATAACAAACTGATTACAAAGATGGAAAAATCATGCAATTCACTAGCTTCTTCTCCCACTCAGGACAGCACAACAGTTACATGATTTTCTCTTTGCTGCCCTAGATTAAAGTATCCTTGTACTCAGTCCAGTTCAAACTAGTGCAATTTTTCTCCTACAAGTCACCAGGCAGATTACAGCTAAATGTAACTACTTGCAAGAAAGTCTAGTCATGCTTCTCAGTGATTTCTTTCTCATTAAAGAAAACAAAATAATACAAACAAACATGGTAATGGTTAGAACTAGATGATCTTTAAGGCTGCTTCCAACTCCAATCCTTCTGTGATTCTATAGGGAAAAAAAAAAACCAAAGAACTAAAAAAAACCTGAGCATAAACTCACAAGCAACATATTCTAATTTGGCTTGTTTAAAAACAGCAGGTCATAGCTGAGAGCATCTCTTGCAGTTTTGTCCCAGCCAGTACCTGTAGGACCAATGAACCAAGGTAATACATCAGCATCTGCTCTGCTGTCTCCTCACCCCCAGTCCACAGCTTCGTTGCTTCTCCTTCTCAGCAGCACAGCCTCTCTTCTTTACTCTCCCAAGTTGTCTCTGTCTAACAAGCTACAGCACCTCTGCAAAAGGCATCCTGGGTCTGACATGAAGCATGGGATGTATGCACTTGTTCCTGTACTGTTAGCCAGCATAAATTACAGCACTGCTTCTTCAAGGCCAGTGCTATATCCCTGACTCAGGTGTCAGCTGGAGCTGTGTGATGGATGGGGTGCCTTCAAGAAAGTCTTCTTCAGGTCCTGTGGCTGAGATGAAGGAAAGACACCAATTGCCTCTTCTCCTTGTCTAGTAATACCCACCTGCTCCTGCTACCACAGACAACAGCTGCACCAGGACACGCCCGCTGGTCTCATCAGTACTTGATTATTTGTCAGGGCTTTGCTACACAGAAAAGGATTTGGAGCTCTGCTGGCACTTGGAGGTGTCAGGATGGAGAAGGCAACTGTTTCAGCTGAATATGGTAAAGATGTCAGGAAGCATGCAGAGAGATAGACAAGTGCTGGACTCTTAAGTGAGGTAATTGGTAAAGTAATGCCCTTAATTCAGTAAAGGGTTATTGAGGGCATCTCCTTCCTTTAAGCCAGTTACTGACTAGCTTTCCCTCAGTCCAAATCCCAGACTTTACAGAGCAGTAGCTGAGATGGCAGAAGCTGCAAAGCCAGCCCACAGTAATGCCTGTCCTCAGGCTGCCTTGCTCATGTCATCCCACTGAGTAATCAGCTCTTTAGGGTCACTGGGTGAATTGCCTTAAAGGGAATTGCTTTGGCAGTTCAGGTGTCAGTAGGAACAAGAGGGTAAAAGGTGGTAAATGGCAGGTCACCTCAGCAGCTCTGTCCTGCCTGTCACCAGTAGGTCTGATAGCTGCTAATGCCACAGAGTGGAACCAAACTGGCAGTGCTAATTCCTCCATCCGACTTACAGCCCTTGCATTTCCCTCCTGCCAGCCACAAGGCAAGAGTGCCCAGCCTGGCACAGAAGTCGTGCACCATCACTAGAAAGCCTGTCCTGGCACAGCACTTAGGAGAATGATCTTGGTTACGGCTGGCATTGAACTGTGCTCCCCACTCCATCTGCTTCCCATGCACAGGAGCAGTGCCACATCCCCGATCTGTTGCACTGAGCAGCCGGCTAAACCACCTCGCTAAACACCAGCTACCAAACCCCCAGATGTGCACAGACACACAGCCTTGCAAGTGAGAACCTGCGCTTGCGGTTTGCACCGACACTAGAGCTGGCCCAGAAGCAAGTCTAGGAGCACCCTTAAGTACAATACCGATGTGTTAACATGATACATGAGTCGACAGCCACATCACACCTAGTGCAGCTGTTACAAAGAGATCTAGGGAGGGAACATTTACATTTGCCAGATGAACAGATGAAGAACAAAGGCAGGAATATCAAGTGGACTTGTCAGATGAATTACGGGACTGGGGGTGGGATGTGTGTGTTTGTGTGTGTGTGTGTGTGTGTGTGTGTGTGTGTGTGTGTGTGTGTGTGAAGATGCCCTGCCCCTTGGCTTGACCATCAGAATGCTTATCCATCAGTTCTGTTTTGAGGAATGGTCCAGTAATTATGGCATCTCAAAGAAGTCCTAGAGGATGGTAAAAACTGTTTGTGTTCTTTTCAAGCAGCCAGCCTGTAAACACAATGTCAGTTTAAAATGTACATCAAACTGTATGTGAGCTTTCCTATGTGCCCTTACTAGCCTTTAAGTTTCCCCAGGTCATGCTATTACTCAATTAATGGCATTGCAACCTATAATTGAAGGGATACACCTCTCAGATCTCATCAGTTGTGATGGCATGTGAGAAAGAGTGCCTTATCTTGATTTATTTCACAGCCAAAGGGAATTCACATATCTAATAGCAAGAAAAAAGGTATCTTTAAAACATGGTTCTATGCAATCAGTAAGAATCAATAACAATAACAATACTGCTATTAGACTCAGTCATCAGAGAACAATGGAGTTTTATATCTGTAAACCAAGCAAAAATTTGCACATTCAGTCATTTCCACTTGATAAAGGAGCCTTCCTCCTACATGACAAAACAGGTAAAAGTGTTTGTGCTTTAAACCATGGATGCTAACTTATCCACAATCTAGTCTGATACCATGAATCAATCTGGAGTGCCATTCAGCAGCTGCTTTTTTACTGGTCTCATACTTGTGTGTATTAAATACTATCCACAGATTTCCTTTGTAGGCCTGTCCCCAGGGACTGAAAACCTAGTGTACTCAACTCATAAATAAAGCTAGTGAGACATGAGCAAGAAAAAACATAGCATACTTCTGGGAATCACTCCAGGAAAATAAATATGCAAGATGGCACATCACCCTACACAAAGCTGGCAAAGGTAAAATAACATTTGGGCTCATCATTATGAAAAAGAAAATAGTTCTGTATTCATATGTACACGCTGATCTTCCACTGAGACAGAAGGGCAAAGGTAAGACTGGAGTTTGACTCACAAGAAAACAAAACTTCTGGCAACAGTTATTTAATCAAACTGAGGGAATCAAGTCTGAATCTGATCCCTGGCTTCCAGAAGGCCCATGAATTCTCTAGGAATGACCACAACCATTATTTCCTATCTCTGTTGTTCATGACTCTTCTTATGGCACATGCTTGCTTTTAAATTCTATTTATACCTTTCCCTCAACAGCTACAATGCATGACTTTATACAGTAGTATTAAAATATGGTAAAAAACAAAAGAGGAGCAATTGTCCTGCTTTCCTACAGTAAGTTTGGATGAACAAGCCTTCCTGTTTGCTTCACTCTTTTTTTCATGAATAGGATATTACATTTACTGGCATTGACTCTTTCCTCAGAGTTTATTATTTGCTCCCCTTCTGCTCTTCTCTCATTTTCAGTCTTTTT
>WAAG01083940.1:8166-72287 GCA_013390105.1 Tichodroma muraria | reverse complement strand
AACCTAAATGATTCTATGATTCCCTGACATTTTTAATTTGGAGCAATCTCCACTCTCCATAGCATCTTCTCTTTTATCCCTTCAAGCGACCTGACATCCCCTGGTATTCAGAGGCTTTATGGAACATTCACAGTGCTGATCAAAGGGGACCATCTGAAAGATGAGGATATTTAGGGAGACTACCACGTAATGGACAGATACAACCACTGGGGATGGCAGGGAAAGCCTAATGGAGGAGGAAAGGCAGATGAGGTCCAGTGTGCTCAGAAACAGGTTAGGAAATAGCTTGTGTTTTCATCTGGGAAAGAAAAGCTGGGAATTTGTGGGAGAAAACAATCTTAACAAATATTAAAAACCCTTTAAAAAAAGGAAACTGAATACTTCAAAGCTGTAAAACAACATCAACAGGTGCTGTGGTGGCAAAAGGCAAAGGGGGTGTGAGCCCACCACACAAGGATGTGGGAATAAGCCAGTCTATATGGCCCCCCAGTTTTTCATACTGGTTATTAATGCACTCCAACATGCAATACAAAGATAAAATAATTGCTGGTTCAGTTTGTGCAGAAATCAGAATTAAATATATAATGGTTCAGACTACACAGAAACAGAAACCACTGTGACATATTTAGAGTCATGTAAACACTGGGAACAGCCAAAGGTGTTTGAAAATGTTTTAGGCAAAAATAAAAAAAAAAAAAAAAAGACTGACTTATGGATTTATGGATGATCATTAGATCATGCAACAGTGACAGAGAAAAATACCCCATTGCTTGGAACATCATAAAGTTCATCAAGACAAAGCATGAATTACAGTGTTAGAGAACCAACACCTGCAGGGGTTTCTGACACAGGTTTTGGATCTCACAGAGGAACCACGATGGTGCAATTGGGGGTGAAAGTGTGGAGCTCCTGTGAGGACAAGGATGAGGGAAGTAGAGGAACAGAGAGAACAATCCTCCAGTAATTACTGCCCAACTTCCCATACAGACATGGAGTCACTATTTCAAACTGGGTCAGGCACATCCTTTTGCCAGTGATTTTATTATTCATCCCTTCATTCTCATTATGGAATGAAATGTACAATTAATAGCCCCTAAACAGAGAGAATTAGCCTTGACCTGCCTTCCCACTCATTTCCTGCCTTCGCACACATACTCCCCCCTGCCATGCTCCCAAAATCATCCAGGGCTCTTACAAGTGAGAAAGATGGATTGAGACAGAGAAGATGTGGTTGAGAATTGGACAGTCTTTATGGTAATATTATTGGGTGTGCCACAGGCCCATTAATCTCAGCCACTGTGGTGTAGCTCAGCATCCTTCCAAGGGGAAGGCAGTGAGTACAGAGTACTCAGGGATCAGAAAAGAGTGGGATTGATTGCAGATCAATCAAACCCAGAAGGGTTTGATGTAAATGTAAATGTAAAACACTGATAAAGGCAACAATAGGGTAGACAGGAAAATCTTCTCTTCCTCAGTGAGGACTGTGGAGGAAGATCAAAGCCAGCCAGGGCAATTCCCACTGGGAGGCTGGAAGGTGGGAGCAGGCAGTGAGAGCTCAGTTATCAACAGCACAGCAACCTGGACCTGCCAGTCCTGGGCAAAGCAATAGGAAGATCCAGGCATGAGCCAAGTGATTTGGGATTAGAAGATGATACCAGTGGCAGTGAGACTGAGGCTAGAGCCTTCTGAGGAGATTACAAAAGGGGCAAGAATACCATGAGACTTTCTGATGATGCCCAGCTTTGCATCGGTCATATTCAAATCAGCAACAGGCCCCGTGCTGCAAGGCAAAGCTGTTCTCCATGTGCATTGCTTCTGAATAGAGAGGCATTTCCACAGGACTCCTGGAATGGCTGATGTGGGACAGATTTATTCAATGCTCTGGAATTAAATTTAACACCATGGTTGCTAAAAACTATGGATGGAGCCACGGAGGCGTGGAGAGCAAAGGCTGAACAGGACACGCCACCAGTGGATCTCTCTCTGTAGCTGGCTCTGCCCAAGACCAGTGGCTGCAGTGCACTCGGACAAGTCCAGGACTGGGGAGGCACCCACGTGGTGCTGCAACCACACAGAGCCACACTGCGAGCTGAGCTGAGTTTTCTGACTGACCAAATTTTCAGTTCAGGTGCCCGAGATGGAACAAGGAGGACACCTCCTGTTTTCTCCCTGTCTGATGCCGTGGTGAAGCCACTCCCCATGTGCTGCAGACACAGCAAGCAGCTTCAGGCTTCAGAGATGATCAAAAAAGCTGAAGACGGTTCCAAAACGCAGCACTGAAATGGTTCAAGATTGGGAAAAGACACTTTATGACTCTGTGAGACCAAACTGCTCCAGTCTGTTTCTCATGCCAAAAGGAAGACTGGAAGATTATTTGATTGCAGCGCATCATCATCTTCATGGGGAGAAAATACTGTCTTGCCTTAATCTGGCAGGGAAGAGTCAAGTGCAAGCTCATTGCTGGAAGGTGGAACCAACTGAAATGAGGCATAAAACATTAGCACAGATGGTGGTCCACTGGAACAGCCGTTCTCCAAAGGATGTGCCCAGGGAGAACAGAACCCCCTGAGTTTTCAAACCCAGCGTTGTGTGTCTGGCTGGCACCAGGTCCCTGGGCTCAGTAAAGACATGTACTGGCCACACTTGGTGGCCTGAAGCTGAGGAATATATAAATTATTAGACCAGACCAATGGACCCTCAGAACCTTTGCTCTTCATGCACGCTGACTTTGTGGATCCAGCTCTGCCAAGAAAGGAACTTCCCAGCTGGAATGTCTGCTCCTGGGCGAGACCTAACACTGCAAATATTAACTGAAAGCAATTCACTGCCCCATATGTTCTAACTCTGAACAGGTACCTGATGTGCAGAAGGACACAGCCCCAAATACTTCAGCAACTTTCTTCCACATGATTTCATGGCTCACAAGCCCTGAAAGAAGCCTGCTGTTCCCCTCAAAAACAAGTGAAACCATAAAAACAGCAGCACTGACACTCCTGGGAGCAGGGCTGAGCTCTCCAAAAGCCACTCAGTGCCTTAGCTGTGGCTGCACAATTTTGGAGAGGAGGAGGAAGCAGCAGTGGTAGAATCCAGCTCTCCCAGAAGGAGCGAGCATTACTTTCTTGTGGTCCCCTGTGAAATTCAGGTCATGCTCCTGTGCTAGAGCAGAACCTTGACCAGTCCAGGCTTTTCTGAAGTTCAGTTGCTGAATGGGATATAAATGTTCCCAAGGGTGCAGGGGAGAGCTGGGCTCAGGGAATGATCCTCATGGGACAGCAGAGTTTGAAGCCTCCTGGTTTGGCTGGCAAAAGAGTACCAACATCCCAGAGCAAAACAGGAAGGAAAAGGAAGCTACTGACACTGGAAAGCTTCAGGCAGGATGGAAAGGGGTACATGCACAGCCCCAGCAGAGCCAGTTTTCCTTGGAGGATAGGAATCATCACAGCCTCCACCACGCACAGCATCAACCCACACACGCACTGACCCAGGGGAGGTGACCCAGGAAAGCTTCATTTCATTCCAAGTCCTTTGGTCCTTGGATCAGCCCTTGCAAGCCCATGATGCTGCACTTGCTCAATGTTGTGCTGAATTTTGCCTCCCCTGCTACTGAGCAACACAAAGAACCTCCACTTGGAGATGAAGATAAAGCAGCAAGAGATCTGAACATTCTTGTTTTCCAGAAATTCCCTGAGAGACACAGTGAGGGACAGGGAACATCCTGCCTGGGGGAGGGAAGGCATCAGGCCTCAGCACCACCATGGCCAGGCCTGGTTCTGCTACTCCTGTCCCATGGTAGCTCTTCCAGAGCTGAGGCACAACTGCTGGAAAGGCTCAGAAAGATGATGAGCAAGAACAGGAGTGAATTTTCAGTTCTGCAGTTCCCAAGGCTCCAAGCAGGTCTCATGGGTTTGGGTGAGGGCACAGAAAGGACTCAAAGCTTTCGGGATGTCAGCTAAGTTCAGTATCAGTCCTGGGGGCTGGGAGCAGAAGGACTCCCCGGTGTGACCCAGAGAGTGCCCACTCCCCCAGTGCCCACACAGAGACCTGCCCCAGCTTCCAGATCCCTGCAGGCACTGCTGGGGACACACTGGGACCAGAGATGGTCAGAGCCTCCACTTGGTGGAGACAGCAGCGCACAGGAGCCAAGGGAGAACCTGCCAGAGTCACCTCCCACCGCCGGGTCCCCCAGCCACCCTCTCTTGGTGGCTCTGAGCCCAGTCCCCAGCCTCATGCCACCACCCTTCTGCATGAAACAGTACAAGTTTAGTGTTCAGTGTGGCCCTCCAGGGGTCAGCTGCACCTCCTTATGCAGGTCCAACCTGCATTTAAACATCCATGGGCTGATGTTCCCTGGGAAGGGCATATTCCTATTCTCCAAACATGGCACTGCTTGCACAGGACAAAAACTGCTCAGAGCCATCACTCCACAGAGGAGCAGAGTGCACAGCCACAGCTGGCTTAAACCCTACCTCCTTCCACAGGGGGGAACTTACTTCTCCACGGCTTTGCCCCTTCCTGGGAAATACCAACCCCCTTCACAGTTCCATGTCTTGTCTTTACTGAACTCTCGGCCCTGGCAATCCAAGAGGCTCTTCCTTGCTGAGGAGAGGAGGCAGAAGCCTTGGGATCACACAATGCTCACTCCGTGCCTGGTTGCTCCTACAGGTGAGGTCCTGTTTCACTTCCCAGAACAGACTCTGTGATTTCCAACATGAAAGAGGCAAACAAACATTGCACTTGCATGTATCACTGCTCTCACTAAGTAGGCCACACAGCCAATTACTGTAATACCAGCTCTGCCATCTCACAATGCTCATTTCAACATTGCTGCCTGCTTTGATCATCAGACTTTCATCTTCCGATGACGTTACGGCCACTTTCATGTCAGACACAAGTGTGTGAAGGCAGAAAAGATTTCAGAAGGCCTTAATGAAGCCTCAGCATGAGGAACTGGAAAGGCAGGGGTAAAAGTGGGTTCCTGGACCCATTTGGGTACAGCTTCCTTGGCCCTACACCTGTGGCAGCTTGTGAAGGCCTGAGGCTTCAGCAGAGCTCGATGATGCAGCACAACAATATGGGTCAGAACAGTTCTGGGTGTGAAGCCTCATCAGCATCAATGTAAGGAGCAACACGAGGGCAATGCTAGGAGCTCTTCCCGAGGGAAGGACAGGAAGGAAAGGCTGGGTGCTCACATCAGTCCCCTCTGCACGTTGACACCACCCACAGATCCAGCAGCCCCTTCCAGCTGATCTCCAGTGGTAGAAGTGGGGGGAGAAGGGGGTGAAGGCTGGAGGCTGCAGTGTGGAGCTATTCTGGTCTCTGCAGGGTCACCCTGGCTGTGATGAGCAGAACAGCAATGAGTGAAAGCAAACGGGGCCTGTCAGCTGCTGCAGCCACTGCACTTGCAGTTTGCTGATTCTGATCTGGAGTAGCATCCTCATAAATAATGAAAGTGACTAAAAGCTACTTAAAAAACACACACTCCTCCCTTCTGAAAGAATGAGAAAAAAAAAACCAATTATAAAAGGACATTTCTTCCAGCTAGGAATAATTTGTCATGTAATTCTCTGAAGACAGCAACAGAAACATGCGTGCTCCGTGCTCCCTTTGAGTCATCTGTGATTGCATATGTACTCAGATGGCTTCTAATGAGGCTATTTTTACAGCACACATCCTGCTGAGTTTTTGGGGAGGGGCAGAGTAAGATCAGTGAAGTATCAGTCTTCAGCATCAGCTCCTCAAAAGGAGAGGAAAAGGAAACACAAGTGGAGGAGGATGTACCACTCTGAATCAACACCTCTCCTGCCCCAGCACTGAATGTGGAGCATCTTTCAGTTTGTTCTAAACAACACTCAAGCTGGAAAACCCAGAGATCATTAGTGCCTTGATGGTATCAACCAAATGGCCAAGTTGCACAGGGCTCTGCATAAGCTGGTCTGATGGAAGCTGTCCCTGCTCATGGCAGAGGGTGGAACAGGAGGGGTCTTCAAGGTCCCCCCAACCCGACCCATTCTGTGATTCTGTGGTGACACCCCTTGGCAGAGGACAGGGTGTGCCCAATCAGAGTAAAACTGAAACACATTTTGGGCACTCCTTGGAAGGCTCTTCTGGTCTGCAGAATGGAAAAGGTTCAGTAAGGACTCACAAACACTCATGGAGACCAAGCAATGGGCACCTTTGCAGAGGCCAGCAGGACACCAGCACCAGTGGGATGTCCCAGCTTATCTTCTGGAAACGAACATGCAGTTGGCACATCCTGGGCTAAATCAAAAGGCCTCAGCTGTCAGAAAGCAAAGGAAGCAAAAAATGGGGGAGGCTGAAACTGGGCTCAATTTACAGACGTCTGCCATGGTTTTACAAGAACCAGAAGGTTCCTGTCATGACTGGAGCTATGGGAAGTAGAATAGACAGAACAGATGTAAATGAACTCTCATTTTACACGGAGATGATGAAAGCAGAGACAAGAAAAAGAAGGATGTAAGTTGAAAATCTGCTTGTCTGATAAATTAGCTATGGTGGCCTTCCCACCTCTCCCCATGACTCTCATCTGCTTCCTGGGGCAGCCCAGGGGGGTGGGCCCTGTGCCTTACACCAGGAGGAGGTAGAGAAGATCAGGAAGCAGAGGAATTGCCTGGTGTCCTTCACTGGGGACATCTCCTGCAGACATCACCAGACAAGAAGATTTTCATGTGCAGGGTTAAAAGGGAGAAAAGCAAGAGCTGTTTGCCCAGTGTTACAATTGAGCTCTTGGCTCCTCAGCTCCAGGCTCCAGCCCCAGCTTCAGATGTTCCCTCTCACCCTGAAAGGCAAAGACACCACCCCGAGCTCCTGTGTCACAGTGTCCATAGCTGCTCCTCTCCAAGGGACTCAACTCCTCCTCCCTGCCAGAGCTCCCAGAGCCTCTGCCAAAACCCCTCTGCAGCATGAGCTTACATCCTGCAAAAAGGATGTCCTGGTGCTGATGTGTGAGGTGCTGGAACAACCACCCCATCCTGGGTTCCACCTCTGAGGGATTATTTTCTGGAACAGGCACTGTACTTCCAGTGTGGATTGCTGTCTCTGGTCATTGGGTATTTGCTGGAAAAGATTCTTTTACTGGTAATCTCCCCTCCACAGGAGAAAACCCCCTCTCCTGTCTCTTGAATGACGCAAAGCAAACACTTCCTTAATGTACACTGTGTGCACACTAAACTAGCCCTTCTGATCCTTGACTCTTTCCATTTGGGAGCCTGTCTACATTCCAGAGTATGGATACCCAAGCAGGATGCCCAAGTGTCCCACCAGCACTCTGGGTGACACACACAATGGCAGCACGTGCTGGTCCGTATTGCCTGAAACCCAAATTTTCACTTGGTCAGGGAGGGGTTCTCTTCACAATTTTCCACAATGTCACTGTGAATTCCCAAAGCATGCATTTTTCTGAAAGGTTACAGGAAAAACCTGCTCTCTCCTGTCCTCATGTTATTTTAGGGGATGGGAACTCCCTCCTCCATCAGCAGAGCAGGAGAGAAGACTTCCTGAATAACAGAAAAAAAGCAAAAGCTGGTCAGAACTCCTGGGCATTTTCCACGTGCAACATGCTCTTGTGAACCTCAGGATTCAAAGACTTCAAGGTCCCTGCGAGGTGCCAAGTGCTCCTGTAGTCTCTGTGCTGGTTTTGTCCATGGTCCAGGAGCTGCATCCTTGTGCTTGGCTGGGTTTCTTCACAAGGCTGCTGGGTGCTCTTTGCATCCACAACCCTGAACACACTCGTCCCTCCTACCCTGACCAAGGATGAAGCTGCAGCTCCTGGAGGCTCCGAGGCCCTCGCTCCAAGTCAGTTGGACCTGGGGACATCAAACTAACTGGGCACACAAAGAAAATCCCCGTGGGAGGAGAAGCAGCCCAAACCCTGCCCCTGTCTGGGACACATTTACATGCTCTGCTTCCTCCCTCCACAATAAACTGAAATCAGAACACAAGGCCACATCCTTCTGCAGGCAGAAGTGTGACAGTCGCTGCCATTCAGGTTTTCCTGTAAGAAATTTGCTCAATAAATACCAATATTAATAAGGAGTTAATAAATTTGAAGGACATGAAGGTTTTGTAGAAGAGAGATACCTCAGGGAAGGTCACTTCCCGCCTCTGAGAGCAGCCAGCTCTTGAAAACAGAGGTAACAGCTTTCAAAAACCCCAAAATACGTAATGCAGCACTTGGTGGTGTGTGTGGTATCAGTGCTAAAATTTAGGGAGAACAAACAAACAAAGCAGAATACTTAATTTTTCCAGCTATCTGGGTCTAGTAAAACACACAACCTTTCCTGACAGCAAACTCTGCTTCAGGAAGTCCAAGAGGAATTTAATCGTGCGTTCATTCCTCAAGGGACACTCGGCAGCTCCGAATCCTTCAGAGAAGGTAAACTCCAGACCCAATCAGCCTGCCTCTCCTCTGGAAATTAAACATTAAAATACAAACCAGAACAATAGTCAAGAGCCACAAAGAATTCCTAAGGTATTAGCAAAACAAATTCCCTTCAGTCCTTATTAGGAATATCTTGAGGATGGTTTGAAGAGGAAAGTCTAACCAAATATAAAAAAAATTTGGCTTATCCAACAAAAAACAACCGCGCACTCTTTGCCAAAAGCAAAAGAATTCAGTCAGATAAAAAATGCAACACACAAATGATGCAGGTTAAAAACTGAATTTAAGATGATAATGGAATGAATAGCTGCCAGCGTCTTTAAATTTTCAAGCATGGAAATGTCAACAGAGACAAAGAAATTCAGGGAAAAACAAAGAGAATAGATTAAGGATTTATTTATATCAGTGAAAGAGCTCTGTGTTCCTTGACTAAGAAATGACTGAGGGGGTGAGAACTGATATGGCCACAGGTCTCCAGCATGCCACGAGAAGTGAGGGAGTGACCAAGGTAGCTCAGCTTTCCTGAAGGCTTTAGAGCTGCCACATCTTGGTACTTCATGGCTCCAGAAAGGGACGTTTCTCCACCTCACGCCATCCAAAGCTCTCCGGGACTTGGCACTGGGCAAACTGGTGTGGTTTACACAGAAAATACTCCCATCCCTCGGAGTTAGGATGTGTCTGAATGCTGTCATCTCCTTGTACATGGACATTTGACCTTCTTTTGTGTTTCAAGGAAACCTGCCCGGGTTCCTCACAGCTTCTGTGCTGGTTGTGGTACAGAACTGAACTATCCACTGCTCTTAAACTGGCCAGAGGACATTTTTGGGGGGTTTTGTGCTGGTTGGTTGCTTTGTTTCTTTTTGAAGATGGCTGGTGAGAGCCCTTCAGCGGGCACCAAGGCTTATTAAATTCCTTGCCTAATTAGTAAGAGTTTTCTCTTTTTCTGATGCAGGATGAGTCAGAAGCTTCTTGGCACTCTGGGACTGAAAATCCCACAGGTTGCCTCTTAAATAAAGGGGAGACAATTCAAATAATTTTGCTTCCTGGAAATACCCAGCCCTAGGCCTGTCCCTCCACAGGGTGTAGAGTGCTCTCCCGAGCTTCAGAGGACCACAGCCTCAGGAATTGTCCTTCCCCAGTGCTGGGGACCTGGTGGGCTGGAAGAGAAGCCTGAAGAAGAGTTGGTTCCCTCCCAGGGCATTCCCTTGGGTGACAGGAGCTGCAGGGGAGGACATGTCCACAAAGGACAGAGCAGGGAATGTGGGGAAGAGAGGGGAAGGCGCCACCAGGGAGGCTGGAGAAAGGTGAACTGAGAAGGAGCAAAGTGGGTGCAACCCCTTCTCGACAGCTTCTCCTCCCAGGGCTCCCCAGAGGAATGGTCCCAGCCCCAAGAGCTCCAGGAGTGTTTGGACCCTGGGCTCCCAGGGATGCCCAGGGTGAGATTGTTGGGGTGTCTGCGCAGGGCTAGGAGCTGGACTGGATGATCGTGGTGGGTTCCTTCCAGCTCAGGGATTCTGTGATTCGGGGAAGTCACATCTTCTGTGGCACAGACTGAAACACTCAGACCCATGAGGCACCACAGCCTGGTCTGGAGTACCTGGGAAAACTGCACCACGTCAGAGCTGGGGAACCTCCAGGCCCAGCCCAAAGCACCCATGGGAACTCCTGCTCTGCTCCCACCTGGGCCAGCACCCAGAGCCCGTCTGCTGGATCTGCACCTCCCCGAGCCCTTTCTGGGAGCTGCAACCCAGCGCTGTTACCACTGCACAAAACGAGAGCCACCTCTGCCCTGGCCAGCAGCTCTCAGCCCCAAAGGCCTGGATTTCCTCTGCTCCAGGAGCAGAGCTTCTCCACAGCTACATCTGTGCTGCGAGTGGGCTCCCGGCTGGTGACAGCCCCGCTGCAGACGGGGCTGAGCTTCCAGCTGGCTCCGTTCCCTCCACAAACAGATGCAGCTCCTATATCAGGGGCTGATTTATTCAGCAGGAGTCTCGCACATTAAGTGTAGTTAAGTCTGAAAACAAATCTAATGACTTTAAAATAAATAGCCAACAGAGGACTTGAAACAGAAATTCCTCCTTCCTCTGACACCCGCCATATAAACAATAATAATTATATAAAACTGTGTCTAACACATGACTACACAAGGCTCTGGTGACCAAGAAAAGCACACGCTGCTTGTCAGACATAATTGCACATTTGGTTTTTCAATTATTTCTTGTCAGGATCCAGAGCCCACCATCTGAACACTGACATTAATTATTGGGAAGTTGTTAGTGCTCCAGTAGTCTTATGGAGACTCCCAGTGCTCACCCTGAGGCCCACCCTGAGATGCTCTGAGAGCTGGAGCCCCTCTGCTCTGAAGCCAGGCTGGGAGAGCTGGGGGTGCTCACCTGGAGAAGAGAAAGATCCAGGGAGAGCTAAGAGCCCCTGCCGGGGCCTAAAGGGGCTCCAAAAGAGCTAGAGAGGGACTTGGGACAAGGGATGGAGGGACAGGACACAGGGAGTGGCTTCCCACTGCCAGAGGGCAGGGATGGATGGGATATTGGGAAGGAATTGTTCCCTGGGAGGGTGGGCAGGCCCTGGCACAGAATGCCCAGAGAAGCTGTGGCTGCCCCTGGATCCCTGGAAGTGTCCAAGGCCGGACTGGACAGGGCTTGGAGCAGCCTGGGACAGTGGGAGGTGTCCCTGCCCATGGCAGAGGTGGAACTGGATGATTCCTAAGGTCCCTCCCAACCCAAGGCAGTGTGGGATTCTGTGAATCCAGCCTGTGTCACCCCCCGTCACCATGTTCCAGCTGAGTCCCCTCCCAGCCCCTCTGAGCACCCAATTCCTGGCGTCGCACTCCCATCACATCACTGCCCATCATGCAGGAAAACATCCTGCCTTTTATTGGCTTTTAATTTGCTGCTTTTTAATTTTGTTGACTGTCTCTTTTTTCCTTGCAAAAGGAAGAGAGAAGCCTCTGATCTACCTTTTCTGGAGTGTTCACAAACATGCACAGCTTTGTCAGGTTGTCTCTTAGTTGTCATCTTCCCCAAGGCAAGCAGCCATCTCTCTTCTGGCTGCCTTTAAGGAAGGGGGCTTTTTGTGCTCCTAAGAAGTCTCTTCACCTTTTAAAATCTCCCATTACTGAGCAATCTCCCATCACTGAGGTTGTGCAGCAACCTCACAGGAGTTAATCAGGGAGGCGAACAGTGAGTGCTCTCTGCCACCACAAGCTGCCAGCTGCATACTCTGACCCCTGCTCTTCCAAAGGCAGCAACAGGCCCATGGAGCTGGGGGTGGTGGGATCACAAATCCCTGGGCCTTCAGAGCTTTCAATGTTTGCTTGAAACAGAATAAAATCAATGCACTACAGTAAAAAAAGAAAAATAGGATTGACCCAGTACCACAGTCACCACCTTAGACCAAGCCTGCTACTGTGAAAAAGAAATATTGCGGGAAGATAAAATCCAGGCAACCTAACTTTGATTATATTATAATTACATAATACTGTAATATATTATACTATATTATTTTTGCTTATATTTTTACTGATATAAATCAATTTTTAAAAGCTTCCTTGATAGTTTGCAATTAGTGAGGGTTTCAAGCAACAATGACCTTGAGAAACATCCATCTTGTGTCTCTATCCACTGATGACCTCAACAGATTCAGTCAGAGCCACGTTTCCACCTTCAATCACTGACAGCGCTTTCTTGAAATATTACATTTTGATTCTGTTTTATTATTTTTAAATGGACTTGGTCATTCTACTTTTTTTGACGTTTTGTTCAGTCAGGTAGATGATAAAGCGAGTTTTGTTTCCACTTTTCTACAAGGAAAAAAGCAATGACCAGTCTCACACTCCTCTGGGCATAAAAGGAACAGGAAAAACAGAGGGAAGCACTCCCACCTCGCCAGGAGCTCCATCCCTGCCCTGGGAAGGGCCGTCACCCACTCCTGGGAGGATGTTCAGCCCCAAGGGCACTCCAAAGGTGAGATGGGCACCCCAAAGGTGAGATGGGCACTCCAAAGGTGAGATGGGCACCCCAAAGGTGAGATGGGTACCCCAAAGGTGAGATGGGCACTCCAAAGGTGAGATGGGTACCCCAAAGGTGAGATGGGCACTCCAAAGGTCAGCTCCCACATGGAGAATGCACCTGCCCACCTGCTCTGGGAAGTGAGAGCTGCAAAACTGAATTAAAAGTTGTAATAAAGGATCCAGGGGAAGGAAGGGATGCCTGGCTCCTCTCCCCTTGCTCCTCAGCCTGTGTTTTCTTTCCAAGTCTTCCTTCAGGCTAATTCCCTGTGTCCTGTGAGCCACACTGCTGGACCACAGATGAGCCACCCCCGAAGTGAGAGAGAGAAGTTTTTCCCTGCGGCAGATGCCCAACGTTCTCCTCTGCCCAGCTCAGGGGCACCCAGACATGTTCAATGCCAGGCAGTGCCAACAGGACAAAAAAACTGCCAGGAATGAGGGTCTTTCATCCTGAAATGCTATTGGCAGAGCTGGGGCACTGGGCAGGGACCAGCCAGCATGGTGGGAGCATCGAACCCAGCAGGGGCTGTGCACGGTCAGCAGTGGGAGGCAGAAGAGCAACAGCACCACAGCGGTTCCCAGATCTCACTAGGATGTGCTTTTTACATGGCAGGATGAGTCTTATCTAAGGAATAAAACTTTCACAATGCTACAAGGCCCTGGAGAGGACAGGAGGCCACAGACCAGGATAGACCCACCTTAGCATGTCCCTCTCCAGAGTGGGAGCAGCAGAGACACCTCTCACTGGGATCACAGGGGGCTGGGGTGGTGGGACGCCTCTGTCCTCTCCTTCTGAAGGACAGAAGGGTCTGCACAGCCCAAGGTCTCCATCCAAGAGTCTCTGGGGGCACGCAGCTGGAACTCCCCACACCACACACAAACCACCAAAGCCAGGACGAGGCCAGACTCCCACATCCATCTTCGCAGCTAAAACCAAAAAGGGCTGCATGGACACTGGGCCCTGACAGCTCACACCCATCCCTACTGTGCAGGCACCCTTGGCCACCCCATCTCCAGGCTGGAGAGCACCCACCCAGCGCAGCAGCCCAGCCCTACCTGCTGGAAGAGCTCCTCCGCCCACTGCTGTTGCTCTCGTCGGCCTAGGAGATCAAACAAAGAAGCTGGTTAGGTTCAGAAAGAAGAGGCTTAGAAAGAAGAGGCTGCTCTCCAGCCCCTCCTGCCCTGGCTGCACCTGAACTCTGGGGTTCTCCAGGAGCTCCGGACACGCCCCGTGCTCAGCTCTGAGCCCCAGGATGTCGGAGCTGGGCAGGCTCCGAGCCCCAGCCCCACCACGGGGGTTCCTGCCGAGCCCATCCCCTCCGGCCACTCTGGTGCATCCCAAGTCCCAAGCAATGATCCCTCGGATGCAAAACCGCGCCATCGCCAGGTGGGAAATCAGGAACGGCCAAATTGTCCAGATGTCCACGTAGGAATGGCCCCGCTCCAGGCTGGAGGGGTAGCCCAACATCTTCCCTCATTAGCCCCATGCCCTAATTAGCCCCTCCAGGCCCTGGCAGGGCTGAGCAGGGAGGGTCCAGGGTCTCCTCTCGCCTCCTTCCCTGGCTCACTGATGAGAGTCTTCCTTGGAAAGACAATATTATTCCAATCCCAGAAATTTTATTTCTGAATTTGTGCAAATACAAGTTAAAAGATATTAGCTGCATTTCACATTTTGTGCAAATGGCAGAAACAGGCAATTCATGTGCAGCAGGATGGGGGCCAGCCAACGATTTCGATAAAATAAACCCTTTTTTAATTTAAATGCTAATGCACTGAATTAAAATTTAATAACTGAGGAAATTGAAAAGCCGAGCAGGAATATTGGAAATAAATCCAAGCAGAAACAGCTGAAATTAAAAATTCTAGAGAGTGGGAGGATAGCAGCTAAGCTGTCTTATATGATTACATTTTTTTTTTTTCCAGAATGAAGGGGGGAAGGAAAAAAAATCCTATCTTTGGCTGGCTGTAGGGCAGTAAATCGAGAGTGCTGTGATTTATTGCTCAATTTTCCTGAGGGAAAAAGGCTTTCTTTCATGCTGAAATATTTCATAAATTTCAAGCCAGCATAAATTCTTAATTTAAAAGTTATGGAGGTCACATTTAGTGCACTGGTGCAATTCTGAAATCTTAAAGGAATAGCAACAAAAAAAAATTGCAATTTTATTTTGTTTTTTTAATTCTTCATGTAAAATTTTCTTCAAAGGAATTCTCCAAGTTACACAAAGCAGAAACACAACCTGGCTTCTGAAGGGATATGAAAGCCACTGGAAATTAATAGATAAAAATCTAATTCAATTACAAAATGTTTTTGTTATGATTATGATTATGATTATTACTACTATTATTATTACTATTATTATTACTATTACTATTATTATTGTGAGCCACTTGAGGAATTTCTGTTAAAAAATTTCTTCTCTCCATTGCCTGGGAAAAGCCAGAAGGGAGGAGCTGACAATGTAATTGCTTCTGTTAGATCTCCAATCTTTTGTGAGCACTGATATGTTCATTTGTTATACAGCTGTTCAGCTACAGAAAGGATGTCAGAGCACCCATAATTCAAAGCAATCAATCAAAAATTAATGATTTGTCATGCTTACACAATGGAAAAAAAGGGGAAAAAAAAAGCTTTATGGGTTCCTGCAACTGGTAGATTGCTCAAACCTTCGGGGCATTTTCTAGAAGATTAGATCTGTGTGTACAAAGAAAGGGGAGAAAAAGGAGACTTAATATAGAGCCAGGGCAGAAACCTCATGGTGTGCTGGGGGTAGCTGAGGTCCAAAATCCTCCAGAGATGGGGACCTCACAATTCCTGTCTATACAACGAGTTTTGTGCACAACCCAAGCTCACACAACCCAAGAGCCACATCTTGGATCACAGGGACCTTGGGAGGCTCCTGCCATGAGAATTCCACGGGAAAACTGCCCATTGAATCATGGAACCATGGAATATCCTAAGCTGGAAGGATATATGTAAGGATACCACCCATGAGGATGATGGAATCCAGCCCCTAGCCCTGCACAGGCACCCCAACAATCCCCAGCGTTGAGGAGTTTCCTTAATTTGAAAGAAAAAATGAGAAAAAAAGGGAACCATGACAGGTAAGGGCTCTCATCTTGATGGTTTCACGCAGCCAGGGTGCTCGTGGAGATGATCCATTAGACAAAAACACCAAGCTAAGCCTGAATGAGATCAGATCAAGCTGCCTTAAATGTTTCTGGATGCTGAAATAAACAAATCCACAGAATCTCAGACTGGTTTGGGGTGGGAAGGACATTAAAGCCCATCCAGTCCCACCCCTGCCATGGGCAGGGACACCTTCCACCATCCCAGGTGGCTCCAAGCCCTGTCCAGTCTGGCCTTGGACACTTCCAGGGATCCAGGGGCAGCCACAGCTGCTCTGGGTACCCTGTGCCAGGGCCTCCCCACCCTCACAAGGAACAATTCCTTCCCAATATCCCATCCAGCCCTGCCCTCTGGCAGTGGGAAACCATTCCCTCCATCCCTTTTCCCTCCATCCCTTGTCCCCAGTCCCTCTTCAGCTCTCCTGGAACCCCTTTAGGCCCTGGAAAGAGCTCTGAGGTCTCCATGGAGCTTCTCCTCTCCAGGTGAACACCCCCAGCTCTCAGCCTGTTCATTCAAAAATAAAATCCATTTAAACTAAAACATTCCATCTAAATTCTAAAAAGTGGCATTCAAGAACTAAAATACCACGAGGAAGTGGAAGGGTGAAAGGCTGGAAATCACCGTTTAACCAGAATGTGCCAAAATGGGTCAGAGCAGCTCCCAATAAAGTAACAAATTTGTGGAGAGGAACAGAAATCTCCTGTGCTCACATTTAGAATCTCCTGCACTCCCATTTACCCAAATAATTGATTCTGGTGAATTCCTGATTTCTAATTGAAAAAGGAGCGGAGAAGAATTTGCATCGGCTGACGAGCAAGGAGGCCGGATGTGGGGTGCTGGAAGAGGCTGGAGAATGTCACACAATCTGCCCCATAAGATCATTTACAATTCAAAATGTTATTCCCTAAAGTTGCTTTTCTACATATTAGGTGTGTTAAGGGTAGTTTTGTTTAACTAATGTTAATAAACATCCTTTAAATGAAAATGCACACAGGCAGAATGTGGTTTCAGGCCATATGCTCCTTGACTCAAGTTGTAAGCAAACAGTAAGTCATGTGATAAATAAGAAATGTATCAGTCAACATCTCCTAACAGGGTAACGTGTCAAAAAATAGGAGTCCAAGCAGATGTAGAACTGACCTGAGAAATCCATGTTTATTGAGAGGGCTACACTATATCGGGAAAAAAACCTCAACGTTTTAACAGTTACAGCGAAACAAAAAAATAACTAAAAGCAATAAAAATGTGAAGTGAGATTTCAGATTATTTAAGCACGGGCTTTCTGCCTAATCACTTAAATTATGATTAGAAACAATTATTCAAATCACTTGGATTTGCACCCATGCTCAGGTCAGCCCCCATGGATGGGACAGCGGCACCAGGACACCCTCAAAGCACTCCACAGCCCTCCCCAGGGAGAAAAGGGGTTAAATCCATGTATTTATTTATTTATTCAGACACTGCCACCCTCTATGATTTGTCTCTGAACCCCATCCCAAAGGGAGAGGTCCTGAGGCCTGGGGGTCACAGGAGGAGCAGACCCTGCTCGCCCCAGCTCCTCTCCCACAGTACTTTCCCTCTCCAGAGGGAAAGGGCAAAGTTGTTTGTTTACCTGAGGAAAAAAAATGAAAAAAATCCCCAATCCCCCACCCTGCTTCCCCCAAACGCCTTCCCAGAGACAGCTGAGTAATTTTGTCCAAACACAAACTACACATTCAGTTTTTTAAGGAGCCAGCAGCACCCAGCATGGAAAATTTTACCCCAAATAATTAAAATCTGGCAAAGGGAGAAGCAACTGAAAACAGGTCTGACACAGGAATGTGCCATAAAAATAACTGCAGGCCTGCTACCTGCGCTGTCTGGGGTTATTAACTTCAGAGCCACAGAAAATGCAGGAAGTGCTTTTTTTTTTTTCCTTTTCCCTTTTCTTTAAACAAAGGGCAAGACACTGGCAGTTTCCCATTTAATTTTTATTAAACAGAAGGGGGGAAAACAGCAGAGCAGTTCCACATCACACCAAAACATCTGCAGAGCACAAGGACCCATAAATGTGCCCGTGCCCCTTTTTAATCTGGATTTTTGCTTCCTCCTGCCAACACAGTGGATTCTGAGGAGCCCCAAGCCCTGGATTTCGAGAGAAGGAGCAACGTTGAGCCCACGGGTGATCCAAGCAGAGCTGTGCTCCACAGAATCATGGAGTCACTGAGGCTGGCAAGGCCCTCTGAGATCATGGAGTCCAACCATTCCCCAGCACTGCCAAGGCCAGCACTAACCCCTGTTCCCAAGTGCCACATCCACACTGGAACATTTCCAGAGATGGTGATTCCACCACTGCCCTGGGCAGCTGTTCCCATGCCTGACCACCCTTTTCACGAGGAAATTTTTCCTAACATCAAACCTACACCTTCCCTGGCTCAACTTGAGGCTGTTTCCTCTGGTTCCCAGAGCCGGGGCATCCCCTGCATGAAGGACAAAGATCTCCACTGCCTTAGGCTTCTGTGGCTCATCCCCTCCTCATCCTTTCTCTTTGCCAATCCATCAGGGCAGCCTCCAAAAGGGATGAATTTTCTCCTTGGGAACAAGACAGTTCCTGGGGCCGGAGGAATGCTCTGCCTATTTCCTCAGCTGCAGCTTCCCCTCAAGAAACAACCAAAATAATAATATTTTTAAAAAATCTGCAAGGAGGAAATGGGAGCTCTCCCTGAGGCATCTGCCTGGTCTCACAGCTGAGCTGAGCCAAGCCCTGGAGTGAGGGTTCCCCAACCCCCAAAATCCACTGTGGGGTCTGCAAAACCCCCGATCCTGGCCATGGGGCAATGCCCAGGGCAGGGATGCTGGTGGCAGCTTCACTGTCAGAATTCCTTGGGAGCAGCTGGGGGAATCTCATCCTTGTACTCAGTGGCAGCCTTTCCCTGGGAAAAGTCAGAGCTTGTTCCCTGTTCCAATGGGGAAAGCCCAGCAGTAAACAACAACATCTGAGAGTTTTGACCCCTCTGAGATGAGACCATGGAGAGTTTGCTGCTTGAGGGTACCAGAGGGCAAAGGCAGAGACTCCCATGGCAGACACAGTCATGGACATCTGGGACAGGATGGGACCATCCCTGAGTGAGCAGTGACCACAGCTGGGCTTCAGCACACCTCCAGGAAGGTCTCCAGTGCCAGAGGAAGGTGCTCATTACTCCTGGCCATACCCATCACTTAAGCCAAGCTTTAGGAAGAGGTACTTTAATGTTGAGATTTCCAGGCAAGTTCATCCATGGGAAGGCACCAAGGTGACTGTGACCCACAGGGACATGATCTGTCCCCAGCACCCCTGTGGTGACAGAGAGAGCACCCGAGTGCTGGATGCCTGGGGACACAGGGAGCCCAGCATTCCCCACGTGGTGCCTCTGACATTTTGTGTCTGGGGAGTGTCTGAGCAGACCAAAATCCATGAGGTGACTGAGCATCCACCTCACCCTGTGAACACCTCCACCATGTGAATAAACAGCTGCTGGAGATGGTGGCTGAGCCTAAAACAGAGCAGTTTCTGGATGGGAACACAGCATCACCCCAGCTTGGCCAGGGCTCTGGCCACATCCCCTTCCTGTGGGTGACCACCTCTCCAAGAAGGACACATGTCCAGGGGGACCCAAAGCCAGGGAATACCACAGAGAAGGATCAGCACTCTGGCAGGGCCACCCAGCACCCTCACCTGGAGCCCTGGGCTCCAGCCCCTGTCCAGCCATCCCAGGTGAAGACAGGGCTGTCCTCCGGTGCCACCAGGGGTGGGGAGTGCCCCTAGTTCTAGTGCTGTCCCTGTGTAACAGCTGCCAACGTTCCTCTCCGCTCCCCTTCCCACAGTTCCCACACACTGGGAAGCCACAAGGTGCCCCCCAATTACTAATTAATAACAAACACTAATGACAAACCCAGTGAGGGAATGGATCAGCCCAACACAAAGGTCAGCTGTGAGCACATGGTCCCACTGCAGAAGCCAAGATAGGAATGATCCCCTCTGCTCT
Source organism: Tichodroma muraria (assembly GCA_013390105.1). NCBI lineage: Eukaryota > Metazoa > Chordata > Aves > Passeriformes > Sittidae > Tichodroma > Tichodroma muraria. The sequence goes on along the minus strand of WAAG01083940.1, from coordinate 52,734 downwards.
GGGCTGTGACACTTCAGACTCAGCCCAGGGGCCTTTGCTCTGCTGAGTTCAATTCTCTTTGTAGTGGCAGGAAATTTTTTTTTCTTTTTTTTCTTTCTTTTTTTGGTCTTGCAAACTAGGTTCCCTCAGGCTTCTCCCCAGATTATAGTCTGGGACAGAAGAAGTTGCATTGTGGAAGTTAAATCTATAGGTAGGTAAACAATATTAATAATAAATCACAAAGTCTAGAAATTCTTCTCATTCAGTTTCACTGGATTTACTTTTTTTACTAATTTTACTTTTTTACTTTTTACTAATTTTACTTTTTTTTGCTGCATTTAGTTCTAGTCTACTGTTTATTATCTTCCCACTTTATAACCTCCATTTACTACCCTGGCTGTCCTGCCTGCATCCACCTCATCTCTGAGCTGCCTCTGTAACCCCGAATTAAAAGATCTTCTGAAGAATTTTAAACAGAAAAGGTCAAATTTCTGCTGGAAAAGGCACACATGGGGCTGAAACTTGGGGGGAAACACCAAAATCAGCAAGGCAGGGAAGAATCCCACCACGATGTCCCCAGCCTGGGTGGGTGCTGAGCCCCAGGAAATGGCACAATACTGCCCCAGAGGACCCAGGTGTCCCTGTCACCCATTCCCAGCTCCCACACTCCAGGTAGTCCCAGAAAAGTTTAAGGGCTGTGAGCAGGTGCCTCTGAGTCAAGGGAATATCAAGGGAATATTCATATGAGTAATTTTATGAACTTGCTGAAGTACTGGCAGAATTTGTGCTTTGAATTTCAATTTTTCTCCCCCGGCAGCTCAGGGAGATTCAAGCAGCACATGCCAGCAGAAGTAACCAAAGAAAGGGAACATTAAAAATATTTTAACCTAAAACTACAAATGTTCAAACCAGTATTAAAAAGCTTCAACCTCCTGTACTTTTGTTTTTCCCTGAAACAGTCATGAAATTAAAATTATGAATAAATCAATGCAGCAAATTGGCCTGGATTTAAAGAGTTACTCCTTGATTATAAGCAACTGAAAAGTAATCAAAATATTTTTTCCATCTCCTGTTGCTCAGTGCTCTCCTTACTCTGTTCTTTATGAGAAAAATAATCAAATTGAGGGTGAAGAGGAGAAAAGGCATTACTGATTACTCCAAACTCTCATATTATAAAAGCTGGAAAATAAGAGTGACCGGGCAAAACAACAGAATTATGTGCATCGAGCAGTTGTTTACAGATGGTATGAGTTTCCCAGCAAAAGAAACAGCTGGAAATATTTTTAAAGAATAAACGTATATGGAATCAAACCTTGGGGGGGAGGAAGGTATTGTTATTTTTTACTTGGGGGAGAAAAAAGGGGTGAAGGAGCCATGTGATAGCATTTCAGAAATCCACCCGTTTTTCCAGGCTTCCTATTTCACACAAAACTCTCAGGAAATCAATTTTTAAAAAAATACCATTACAGGCACTTTTCCAAGTTGATAAAACAAACATATCTAACAAGCTACAAATACACACGGGGAAAAAAAATTAAAATAGGAATTATTTATCCAGGGAATCCCAGTATTGTTCAACACATTTTGTTCAGGAGTTCGGCACCTCTGGCCTCTGCCTTGGAACATCTGACAGGGCTGAGAGGGCTCCGCTGCACACAGGGCCTGCCAGGAACCTTCCCCTGCACAGCTCCAGCCTTTCCCAGCTCCAGGCTGAAGGGATGGGTGGGAAAGACCTGGAAGTTGGGTTTTGGGGGAGCCACATCCCAGGCAGAGCGGGCTGGGAGTACAGCCACAGGCTCTGGTGTCCTGGGCTCATCCCAGCAACCTGGCCAAAGCAGGGATTCTCCTCTTTCATTCCACCCTCGTGAGACACCACTTGGAGCACTGTGTCCACCTCTGGGGTCTCTGCCGCAGGAAAGTCCGGACTCTGCTGGAGCAAGTCCAGAGGAAGGTACAGAGATACTCCAAGGGCTGAAGCCCCTCTGGAGCCAGGCTGGGAGAGCTGGGGGTGTTCACCTAGAGAGGAAAAGCCCCATGGACACCTCAGAGCCCCTTCCAGGGCCTAAAAGGGTTCCAAGGGAGCTGAAGAGGGACTTGGGACAAGAGATGGGGACAGGACACAGGGAATGGTTTCCCACTGCCAGAGGGCAGGACTAGATGGGATATTGGGAAGGAATTGTTCCCTGGGAGGGTGGGGAGGCCCTGGCACAGGGTGCCCAGAGAAGCTGTGGCTGGATAGTGGAAGGTGGCCCTGCAGGAGGTTGGAAGGAGATGATCCCTAAGATCCCTCCCAATCCAAAGCAGTCTGGGATTCAATTATTCTCTCACCACAGCTCAGCTGATGGGAGGCAACCCGAGGAACCCCTCCTCTAGCACAAGCAGCTCGATCTACCCAGACTGAGCCAGTGCAGCCCCACTCGGGCAGGGCTGGGGACGGGCAGAGGCAAAGCCCCCAGGCAGCGCTGGCGGGAGGCAGGAGGTTGGAAGGAGATGATCAGGTGGCGGCCGTGGAGCTCAGGGGGGTTTGCCTGAGGTGCAGCCCAGCCAGGAGAGCCCTGGAGCTCTCACAGAGGGATGGCCAAAGCCCAGACACATGCAATGAGGATACAACCCGGAGCGCCATGCGCTAGCACCTGACACACGTGGGAGTAGGACAAGTTCTGACAGCAGCATGGCCCAGCAGAGCAAGGCCCAACAGAGCCAGGCCCCCCAGGAGCTCCTGTAGAGGCTCCAATCACGCTCCCTGTGCCTTACAAAGGATCCTGAGAAAGAGCCAGCCAAGCCTGTACGTAGAGGAAAATCCAGAGGCACCTCCCCTCTGCCCATGGCACCTCAGAGTCCTGTTGGTGCTTCCACCAGCACAGACACACACAGATGGATTCCTGGGAACAGAGACCCAACACACAAGGAAAACTTAAACCCAACCCCAGCCCATGCCAGGCTCATGCTCAGAGGGCAGGCACTGGTGGGACTTGCCCTGGCCCCAGCGTGGTGGATCTCAGAGCCACCAGGAGCCGGTGGTGAAGCACTTCTTGGAAGAAGCCTTGATAAGGTAAGGCTGAGACTCTGCCCTTCAAACCGCAGAGGCTGTGGAGTGTCCCCCAGGGAGCTGCTCCAGCTCACAACTCAGCCCTCTGGGTGTCAGTGGGAGTCATGGGACCCCTCGGCACAACTGTACATTTTGGGGTTGGTTTTATCTCTTTTTTTGGTAAATTTTGAAGAACGCTTAGGGTCCCTCCGTAGCAAACAGCGCTGCAGAGATGCAATGTGCTGCAGATGTTCAGCTTCAATCTCAGATAAGCAATGAAAATTAAACACTTGAAAAATACAATTCAAGGCAGAAAATTTGATCTAGAATAGAAAAAAAAATGCATCATTTGAAAAATATTGCAGTGAGGTGGTGTCAGGAACAGCACCATGAGGAAGTCCAGCCTTGGCTAAAGATCCGCTCCAAGGCTGGCACACAAGACCTCCTTCCAATACTTATGGGAAAGGCTTTGCATTTGCAAAACATAAATTTTATCCTTTTAAAATATAAATTTAATCCTAATTTTTAAAAAAACCCATGTAGCATTTATAGACAAGCTGTAAGATTGAAACTAAAACATTCTCCATTGTGTGGGTAACTGTGGGACTCCAACTTCTCTCCCAGTTTTGTATGATTGGTTTGTTTAAATAGCATGAAATGGTGGTAATTTTACTTTGGAAAGGGAAAAAAATAAGTCAAACCACATCGGTCTAAAAGTAAGAAAGGGGGAAGGCACACAAAGCTGGGTAATTTCTTCAAACTTAAAAAAGAGCAGTAATTACAGGGGGGAAATTCAGAAAGAGTTTAGTCTGCCTGGCTCCCTCAAAAACCAAAAAAATAAGAAAAAAGAAAGGAAAAAATAGTAAAAAGAGAAAAAAGAGAAGGAAGGGGAGGAAATGAAGTTGGAGAAAAAGCAGGCTGAAAGTAGAATTCTTAGAAATTCTGCTTGCAAAATAACTCCCATCAGCCAACCACAAATCCTATAAATATCACCAGATCGACTTCCCGAGCAGATCTAAATCAACAAATAAACAAACAAACCTCCAAGATTTAAAAAAAGTTTGTAAAAAATAAGAAATCTAAATAAAAAAGACCAAAAACCCCAGTAAGGCCAAGCTGGTGTCCCCAAGGGAGGGTGGCTTTGCTGGCTTCCCAAGAACGATGGTGGTTTGGAAAGCAAAGAGAGAAAACAATGTTTCCTGGTCCACTGGAGCTGTGAAAGCTGCACATCATCTCCCCCTGCCCAGATACCCCAAACACTGCCCCAGGGCAGAGGGATGGGACCCTCAGCCCTTCCCCAGAACCTTCCACCCAGGCATAGCACTGGGAAGAGCAGGATGTCACCAGGGACCATCTACCTGCACTTTCTCACTCCCAAATCTCCACCTCTAAGCAACTGTTTGGGCTAAGGAAAGGGTTTTTCAAGCAGTTTGTGGGGGACAAACATCAATGGGACCAACTAGGGTGACCTTCCACTCTGCATCGTTCCTGGAACTGAAACAAATGAGGGCACAGAGCTGCTGGGAAATTATTTCCAGCCCAAAGTGGAGCTACAGTGAGATCGTGCCATGGATTGGTATAATTTCTGCTGCACCATTCACACAGCAGAGTATGACACTCATTTTCAAAAACTAGAAGTGACACAGTCCCTGACATTTAAAATCCTCTGATTCATACAGGCAAAATACATCCTATTTCTTTTTTAAAGCAAGAACTGTAAGATGTGCTCAAAATCTAAACAAAGCACTTACAAGCCCCAGATTCTGTTTGACTCAAGCCTATGAAACCCAAAAAGATATTCCTTATTTCCTGGGCAATAAAAAAAATTCAAATCTATCTATTTTTCTTCCAGCTCAGTCTGAAAAGGAATTTTTCAATTTTTCAGAGCTTCAAGAAAACCAAGAATATCAATTATTTGCACAGCCCTGCAGAGTGGACAGATTTGTCTTGGAAAACCTCCAATGTGATACAAAAAAGGTACAAATGTTCCTACAGGATCACTTTTGGGGTTGAATTTTGCAGGCAGCACCATGAGCCCTCTGTCCATCTGCAGGCCAGCAGCTGCTGCAAACCCTGAGGAAAAAAAGCCAGAAAGTGCAGTTTGCTTCCCAGAATTCTGGTGCAGTCCAGGATCATGTCAAAGGATGAGCGAGAAATCCCCAAGCCCACCATTAATGCCCAGTTCCCAAATGGAATCTTGGAATTCCCAAATGGAATCTTGCCCATCTTCCCAAATGGCATTAATGGCACAGCTCTGGCAGTGCCAGCCTGTGCTTAGGCAGCACAGGCTGGCACTGCCAGAGCTGGACAGGGCTTGTGTTTCCAAGCTGAGGAAGGAGCATTGAAGCCACAGATCTGCGACGCTTTGGATGAACAAGTACCAGACCAAGGGCTGCTCCCTCCTCCAGATGCCCCCAGAGAGACTCTGGACACCAGCCTGCTCCAGTGCCCTGGGAGAACCAACTGCAGGAGATGCTGGGCTGGCAAAAGAGAAACATGTGCCACATTCCACAGGCTCTTTTTAGAAAAGAAAAACTGATGCTTACCTACACTTCATTACAGACACCTTGGGTGCTTTATTTTCCACCCAGCTCATGGATAAACTCAGCAGCCATGGATATTTTTTGGATGAATGTTTATACCCAAGGAACATTGTGTATCACTGATTTTGGGACCGGCTGAAAGCACAGCATCTCCACTGAATTACTCAAACATCTGAGAAATTCACCCAAGAACAGTTTTCTGCAACTAACACTCCAAGTGTGGGATTCAATGTATGGGAAGCTGTGACAGTTCAAAGCATCTGTATAGAACAGGGGAATACTGGGGACTGTTCTCCAGTCCCCAGATTCCGTCCTGGGTGAGGGACCTCTGCTTTGATGCACTTTGCCTCCACATGGTCCTAAACACAAAGGAGAGCACAGGATGTTCCTGAGTTTAGGGGAAAGCCTCTGGAGGGAGCCTAGAGCAGAGCCTCAGGCAGGATGGAGAGCCTGTCAGAGCTGCACCATTGCAAACCCTCCAAAGCATCTGCTTTTGTTGAAATGACAACTGAATTGGGGCATCTCCAGCTCCTCACAAATGCCATACATCACCTCACCCACTGTGACACACCCCTGTGGAGTGAGCTGGAGCCAGGCTGGAGCCAGGATAGCGTTTAGAGCTGCTCTGAGGTCCTGGCAAAGCACCACAGTACTGGGCTTTGGTGGAGAGGGAAGAACAGGTCAGAGGATTGCATAGGTCAGATGCTCCAGCCTGTTTGGGCACAGGCTCAAGAGCCCAGCAGTGTCCCATGGACAAGCTTTACCCTGCCAGGACACACTGAACACCTGCCAGGACTGTGACTGAGCTGGGACTCAGGATACCTCAGAGAGTGACACTGGAAACAGTCCCTGCTCTCCCATCATGGGGCAGTGTTGACTCCATAGTTGGACTCAAAGATCTTAGGGGGCTTTTCCAACCAAAATGATACCATGATTCTGTGGTGATTAGCAGACACGCAATAGATGCTGCTCAAACAAGAGCAACATCCACCCACCATCCATCCATCCATCCAATCCATCCATCCATCCATCCATCCATCCATCCATCCATCCATCCATCCATCCATCCATCCATCCATCCATCCATCTATCCAATTCCTCCACTTCCTTACTAGCATTTTTTCTACAGATAAAAGGCCAACGGCCAGTGAATCACACGGGATTCTTCTGCCAACCAAAACCCTCAAAGCCCATTCCTGAGAGGGACCACGATCTGGATCTGGTGCTCCAGATGAGCCCCCTGTCCCAGGAGCCCCAAACACAGGCCAGGCTGCTTGGAGGCTCCTCCACTGCGAGGGAGCAAAGGACAGGGAAGGTGAACACAGCCCAAAAGCCAAACACATCCTGGACTGATCCCCCAGCACTGTGGGCACCAGGGGAGGGGGATTCTTCCCCTCTGCCCCACTCAGGTGAGACCCATCTGCAGAGCTGCCCCAGCCCTGGGGCCCAGCACAGGAAGGACCTGGAGCTGCTGGGGAGAGTCCAGAGGAGCTGCTCCAAGGGCTGGAGCCCCTTTGCTCTGGAGCCAGGCTGGGGGAGCTGGCGGTGCTCACCTGGAGAAGGCTCTGGGGAGACCTTATTATGGCTTTTCAGTACCTAATGGGGGTTTATAAGGAAAAATGGGGACAGAGTTTTAGCAGGGCAGTAGTGATAGGACAAGAGGAGATGGTTTTAAACTAAAAGAGTGTAGATTTAGATTAGATATAAGAATGATGTTTTTTACAATGAGGGTGGTAAAACACTGGCAGAGGTTGCCCAGAGCAGCTGTGGCTGCCCCTGGATCCCTGAAAGTGTCCAAGGCCAGGTTGGACAGGGCTTGGAGCACCCTGGGATAGTGGAAGGTGTTGGAACAAGTGGAAGGCGGGTTGGAATGAGATGGGCTTTAAAGGTCCCTTCCCAAGCTATGCTATGCTATGCTATGCTATGCTCTTCTATTCTATCTATTCCTATTCCTATTCCTATTCCTATTCCTATTCCTATTCCTATTCCTATTCCTATTCCTATTCCTATTCCTATTCCTATTTTATTTCTATTTCTATTTCGCAAAGGACAGCAGAGTCCACAGTTCTTTGGGCCCGTGCTGCACCCTCAGCCTTTCACCAGTTAACCTCAAAAAGTCAGGCTCCAGGCTGCCCCAGCAAGATGCCAAAGCAGCTCCTTGGCTCTAAGCTCCAAGGGGCTTCACAGAACTTTGTGCCTTGCAGACAGATTTTTGTGGATGCTGTTTGCTCTGCACAAAACCACAGCAGTTATACAGCCCCACAACAGTTTTTCCTGCACCACAGCAGTTTTCCCGCTTGCTGCCATGAGGGCACAGCCACACTTGTGCTGTGCCTGGGCAGCACAGGAGCCTCCCAGCCTTGGCACAGCCCCACTGCAATAATTCCCCATCAACGCTCCTTCCCAGTGCTCACTTTTCCACTCGCACATGCGGCGAGCAGCAGCAGCGCAACCTCATGATTGGTCTCTGGTGAGTAATTGCAGAGGTAATGAAAAAGAGAAAACCCTATCAGGCCACAGCTACAGAGCCACTGTGTTGCAATATGAAGTGGACACACTCTGGAATCTCCTGGGGTGCCCAAAATTTGTAGGGGTAGGGCTCATAAAAAGGACATTTAGAAGGTAAAACCCCACAGTGCCCGTGAGGCTCTTAAATGTGACCTCTAGTCTTCCCTGCAGCCTCAATGGGCCAACTCTGCACTCTGCACGAATTATCACGAGTATCAAAAATATCTTTACAACAGAGCTTTTATTTCCATATATTTGTTTCCCCTTTTGTTTCTTCTTTAAACTGGTTAAATGAGCATTAAGGGATATAATTATGTTGTTAGCTTAATTGCCTACTTAAAGCAGAATCTACAGGGGTTTAATGCAAGATTTGAAAAGGTGGGGGGAAGGAAATTGGGATATTAATGGATACAATTTTTAAAAGGAATCTCATCTGGAGAAAAGTCAGTTTGGGGCATGGGACAGAGCATGAGGGGGGAGGAGGTGGAATCAGGCCCCATCAGTTTCTGTCATAAGGTTTTGTCAAAATGCAAATTGTTGGCCCATTCCTTCTCCAGCAGTCTAATTTTGGAGAATTTGACCTAATTAATCATTAACCACCACACACAAAAAAAGTATCCCTCCTTCAGTTTGAAACCTTAATGCTATTCTTGGAGTGACACACTTAAGGCCAGGAGAGAGGCTGGCATCTGGAACATGCCCGACACTGAAGGACCAGTCCAGCTGGGAGAACTCCTGCTCTCAAATCACCCAGCAGACAAACAACCACTTCCATAGGCAGCGGAGCACAGGATGGGAGAAAACAACCCGTGCCCAAGCCTTACTCTGGTAACTGCTGTCTGGAAAAGCCATCAGTGTCCGTATGCTGAGGCACAGGGATGCTCACCAACCCTACAAGCCAACCCTGTGCCACGGCTCCTGCACAGCCCTGCTTTTGGATTTGTGCAGAAACAACGACTTCTATGCCAGAAAACAAGCACAGGGCAAAGCCTGCGGAGTAGAGCAGGGCAGAGGCTGGAGCATGATGGGGCATGGCAGCCCCAGGATGTCACAGAAGCGGTTCCACCGCTTCCCTGCTGTTCCCAATGGCACCGTGTGGCTCTGCATGTGGAGAGACTGAAGGCATCAGCCAAAGTCTGTTCAGTGTCCTAAATGCCTCCAATTTCTACAGCTTCTCCTGTATTCCCACAGAGTCACCATGGCTGGTACTGCCTCTGATGTCCCAGCAACTGAGATGCTGCTCCTTGAGCACCTTTGGTCTCCTCTAACTAAACCCCAGAGATTTAACCTCAGCAGCAACTGGGCTTGTCAGACCTAGAATTAACTCTGTGCCACCTTCCTGGCCCTGGTTCTGCTGCTCTGTGTCATGTACAGCTCCAACCACAGCTACATCCCACACCTGGAACCTCCAGTTTGACTCACAGACTTGGTTTCTGCAGGTTTTTGATGACCTTCCCCCTGTCCAACGTTCCCCATGGAGCTGGGGTGTACAGGGGACACAAAATTTGGGGGAAACCCCCACTATCACCCCTTTCCAAGGTTTCACTGCCTGTATGACCCAGCGAGGGAAAACAGTCACGAAAATCCAATAAATACAGTGGGAAACACTGTTCTGTTCCTGCAGAGATGGAGCAAAGCTTCATCCACAGTGTTTGCTCTGATATACTCATGCAGCAAAGCCCAGCAGCACCAAGGGCCTGTTTCTCCAGGAGAAGAAACAAAATGCTGATCACAAAAGAGATGCTTCCCACCCAAAATAAGAGCCCTCCTAGGGTCCTCTCCCTTACCTGCCTCCTAAAAGGCTGATTTAAATAAAATTTTGAAATCTCTAAGAAATTTTTCCCGTATTTATTATATTATACAAATATTAAATATCCAGTGTGCTATTTCAAATATATTATATATTTTTATATTATATAATATATAACACATAGAATAAAAATATTTCTATTAAAAATATATATTTGAAATCTTTAAGAGAACTAGTTGCTGTGATAAGCAACTGCTTCCCTCCAGCCCTTTTGCCAGCCCTGCACAGAAACCATTGCTGAGATTTCAGAGGCTGCTGGTGTTTGATGTGTCCACACAAGGGAACATTTCACAATCCCAGATAAATTATTGGTGTACTTGAAAAAAATAAGAGAATTAATGTATTTCAGGGTCTCCTTGGAAACATAGAGGAAACGTGCATTGTTACAAAGTTGGATGTTATTAGCAGGAATATGTATAGCACAAATTAAGGACTTCAGAGGAGAAGCCACCTTGGATCGTTTGATTAATACAGTAAGTACTTCCTATACCAACATAAGTGGATTTCAAACAACTTGAACTCAACATAATTAGATAGATTAATAGAGCACCAGAATTAAGGCATTAGGTTGAAAGGAAAAACGTGAAAGAATCTGGAAATTACCAGATAAAGTGAGAGACAGTAAACAAGGGGAGGCATCAACCAACAGCTCATAAATCCCGTGGAGTCTAACAGACCATGGTCAGCATCATCAGAAAACTCCAGGATTAAAAGCCCATCCTGGAAACAGAACCTTATGCAGGGCTGACATTAAAACCAACACTGAAAAAATCGCACTGTTGCAAAATCAGAAAGGCAGAAACTGCCAAAAAGTTTGGGTGGGATGTACCCTGTGTGACATGCCACCAGCCCTGAGGTGCCACCAGCCTTGCCCCTCAATGTGCCCAGCATTCCATCTGATTTAGATAAAAGTTAAAATAAGGGGGTGCGGGAATAAAATTTCTAGCAGCCAGACTGACTTGGCTGGGCTCTGTCAGGCCCCCCCCCTTTTTTTTTTTTTTTACTTAGAATTAGAATTTTTAGAATATTTTCTAGAAATTATTATTTTCTCTTTTTTTTTCTGGTTGGGATTTTTCCCCCCTCCCATATTTGTACTTTCCTTGCTCCCTGGGTTTGGGCAGGGATGCTCTGCTCAGCCCCTCAGCCAACAACTCCTGGGGCTCAGCTGAGCATTCACACCTCAGGTGCTTCCCGAGGTGAACAACTCAGCTGGATCAGGGCGTTTTTTCTCAGTGCCACATCCCTGAAATAAAAAGTTCTTCCAGTTTCCCACCTGACACCCAACCGTGGTTTTCCTCCTTCCCTAAAGCAAAGAGCTCAGTGATGGTGCCAGCCCCAAACCCCTGGGACATTTAACCACCTTTAGGAAGGAAGGACTCAAACTCACAATTCCTAAAGATCAGGAAAATGTAGGAAATCCCCTCTAAGGGCTCAGAAAATCTGGGTTCCTCCCCATCCCCATCAATTTTTGGGCTCACTGTGGGCAAACCCTCCTTCCTTTGAGCCCATTTATCAGCCAGGCCAGTGAGTTTTTGCTGCAGCTTCTCCAAACAATTTTCCCCCTTAGGCAGACACCTGGCTTGGAAAATTTCAGTCCAAACACTTAAAAAAGTTTTGACAGAGTTAAAAAGAATAAGAGGCAGGGGCTGGTTGGAGCTGAGCAATCCTCACCGGTGATGCTGCTGCCAGAGCTGCCCCACTGAGGCACAGGCTAAAATGAAAATAAATTAAAAAAACAGGAAAAAAAATTCTGAATGAGTCATTGTTCGTCAGAGGAGAGGAGGAATCGGGATTTTTTGTGTTTGTTTGGGAGGGGGTGGTGCAATGGAGATACTGAAAGAAGAAAGGTTGTTTTGTTTTGCTTTGTTTTACAGCAATATCACAGGAAAAGTCTTGTTGGGAGATTAAGTCGTGCTATTAATGACGAGCAAAATGGCTGTCAGCTCCTGCTCCGGGGTGGGAACACACCAGGAGCTTTATTATACACAAAAATAGAGCAGTGCCTCCCACCACAGCCAGCCTGGGGCTCTGCAACCTCCCCAGTCAGGAACCCAGGGCTGGAGCAGGAGCCCAGGGCTGGCACGTCCCTGAGCACTGGAGCAGGAACCCAGTGTAGAGTGGGCACCCAGCACTGCAGCAGCACCCAGCACTGGGCCTGACCCCTGCACCCATCTCCTGCCTCCTCCCAGGCCTTCAGACAGGCACACGCAGCCTGGGCAAACTGGGGCTGCACAGGCGAGTGGCTAATCCCAGCTGAGGCAGCGGGGATGACACAGCCGGTGCCGGTGGCACGGATGGCACAAACTAACTCCAAATGGGCCTTTGCCTTGCTGATGATAGAAATTTTTAACCTTTTTTGATGAAATAAAGAAAAAATAACATCAATGAATCCTGGCCATATCATGCGCCTGATGGCCTTGTGGAGCCACAGCAGCTCCCACTCATTTCTCTTCAAACAGAACTAGGAAATAAATATAAAGCAGCACTAAGCCATGTCCTCCTCAACACTGCTGTCAGCAGGACAGAAAGCAAAGGATTTGGGGCAATGTGGAAGTTGGGAAGAATTTTAACAACCAGCCCCAGCAGGCTCCACTCCCAGGCAGCCACCACACAGCTGCTGCCCAAATCCCATCCCAGGGCCAGCACATTTGAATTTTGGGAAAGCCTTTAATACCTTAAGCTCATAAAGACTTGCACTAAAAAAAAAAATTTAAAAAGAAGTTAAAGAAAACATTTAGGAACCCTTTTAGGGCTTTTTTGGGTATTAATTAATTAATGTTTCACCAAATACACTAAAATTAACTTCAGAGCTTCAGCCCTGTGGAATATCCATGTATTGATCCATCCACATGTGGATTCCCTGACTGAAACCTGAGACAGAAGTGTAGAAATCCTGCTCTGCCTGATGGGAGAGAAGAGGGCCCTGTCCCTGCTCAGGGCCCTGCCCTTTCCCCATCCTGGTCCAGGCCAGCTTTGGGGACCCCTGAGCATGCTGAGAGTGGATCTTTTTCCAGCCGCTGTTGCCAGTACCACAGGAATGCCAATGTCATGAATTGTGTCCTTCCTTATAATGAAAGAATTAAACATAAAACATTAACAGGGAATTTCTTGACCTACACAAGAACTCCCCATGGCAGACAATGCTGTAAAAAAGGCTGTGGAGCCAGAACCACTCATCATTATATTATTTTAAATTTCCTCTTGCATTGCCACGAATAACCTGAATATTAAGGCGGCCTTCCAGCAGTTTTTGAAACATTTTGAATCAAAATGGCACTGAAATGGCATTGATTTTTTTTTTTCTTTTTTTCCCAAGAAACATTTCTGTGGTGCATCATGGGCTTGATTTTGTTTAGTTGTTTTTTTTGTTTTCAAGAGGAACTAATCCATGGAGCCTCCCTCCCAAGGCAGCAACAGTTAAGCCCGTGCTAATAGAAGTGCAAATCAAGACTGGGCCAAGCAACATAATTGCTTTCCAGACGGGTGAACGTGCTGCCGGTGGAGCAGCCCATCTGCTGAGAAAACGACTGCAACAACTGCTCCATTTTTTTTTTTTTCCAAGCAAAGGTGCAGCAACAAACCCACAAAATAGGTTTTGCTTCCAGCAGCCAGCACCTCCAAGCCATTTTTATAATCCTTGTTTTTCTTAGATTATCCCAGTGTGGTTTTTCCCCATTTCCTTGTTGAGCACTATTTAACCAGCACTAAAGTCTGCAATCATTAAACCACGCGACACGGAGCCGGCTGGGCAGCCAGGAACGGCCAGGAGCAGCAGCCAGGCATTGCTTGAATAACTGGCTTGTTGGCAAATCGGTAAAAATAAAAGAGCCTTTGGGGGTGTCACCTGAAAGCGCTGCTGGGTGGGTGCCCTGGGGCTTGGGGTCCTGCATAGGAAGGGGGCTGAGCTGCCCTGGGCCCCCACCTCAGGTCCCTGCACCCTCCAAGAGCATCAGGAGGATATAAATAAATAAGAAATACATAATTATAAGCATCTTTTAGCAATGACCAAATTATTTAATAAATAAAAGAGATCTGCTTGGAGGTCTGGGCCTTTGAGCTGGGGTTTCTCTCCCTTGCGAGAAGCAAGGAGACGTACAAGGAGCAAAGCCTGGCTTTAAATGAAATCCTACAAGTAAGGCATCCAGGCCTTCCCCTCCACCCACCTGCTGCTGTGCCACCCCCGGTGGCACCACCTGGGCTCAGTTCCCCAATTCCTCCAATTCCTGTCACATTCTGACTCTGTGAGTCTGAACAGAGGACCAGGGCCTGGGCGGGTCAGACCCAAGGCGCTGCTGCTGTTCCGAGCACCGTGCTGGGATGTGCTCCAGGACCTGGTCCCTTGCCCAGGTTCAGCTCCGTGCTCACTCAGGCATTTACTGAGCTCAGTCAGGAGCAGTCCCAGGCAATCATTAACCAGCACCCACCTGCCTTGCCAAAATCAGGTGAAAGAACACCCTTAAGGAACCTGTATCGCTCACCAGCCCGGAGAGGCTCTGATTTACTGATAAAGGGCCCATTCCCATGGAAAAAACCCAAGCACAAACATTGCCTGCTCCTGAATTTAAAAGATGTGCTGAGGCAAGAGGTGAGCACAGCCACAGCCGGGACCCCTGCCCTGCTGACTGTCCCTGTGCCGTGGCTCACCCACAGGGACCAGAGCACTCCCCATCCACGGCTTCTGGGCACCAGCCCAGCTCACAGGGCACCAAGCTGCATCTCCCCTTTTACTAAGGATTCACTCATCAACTTATCCTTCCTCTGCACCGGTATTTGCACCCCACAGCTCGAGAGTCCTCCAAGACTGGAAGGTCAGAAACCCCTTGTCATTTACTAAAAAAAAAAAATTATGGAACAACAGACTGCTTTGGTTTGGAAGGGACATTAAAGTCCATCCAGTCCCACCCCTGCCATGGCAGGGACACCTTCCACTGTCCCAGGTGGCTCCAATCCCCAATGTCCAGCCTGGCTTGGACACTGCCAGGGATCCAGGGGCAGCCACAGCTTCTCTGGGCACCCTGTGCCAGGGCCTCCCCCTGCTCCCCCAAGGAACAATTCCTATCCTAATATCTAACCATGCCCTCTGGCAGTGGGAAGCCATTCTCCCTTGTCCTGTCCCTCCATTCCTTGTCCCAAGTCCCTCTCAGGCTCTCCTGCAGCCCCTTTAGGCCCTGGAAGGGGCTCTGAGCTCTCCCTGGAGCCTTCTCTTTGCCAGGTGAACACCTCCAGCTCTCCCAGCTGACTCCAGCCCTGGATCAGGTATCTCATTTTTAGAACTTTTCATCGTTGCTCTGCATGCCTGCACAGAAACCAGTTTTGAAATGCAGTAGAAAATACAACTATCATGAAATCACCGATTTTGTTGTCTTGCTTTCAGTGAAACAAAGCCCAAAATGGAGGCTTTGCAATTTCTCAAATACAGAATTTTAGTTCCCAAGAGATTATTAATTTTTCTTATTAAAAATAAAAATGCATCAGAGTCATTTTGTAACAAACAATATTGAACATCCAAACTAAGTCAAAGTTAAACATGCCACTGCCAAACTTCTGCAAGGCTCAAGTGCTATTTAAAGTAAAGAGTTCATAAACCAAAAAAAAAAACCTCCAAACAACCTACGGGCCATGATAACCGACATCCAACAGCATGACTTCTTTTGCTATGTGTAAATTTCTAATTATAACCACACACAAAAAAATTCCTTCCAAATCCAGTCAGAATCTTTCCCACCTTGTCTCTAGAGACCAGATTTAGCCAATCCCATTTTTAAGAATTGTTTCCATATGTTAATTATTTCCTGTAAAAGATTAACTCCCTTCTCTTTTGTGTTAAATCCATATGAAGGCCTCAAGTTCCTCCTCAGCTGAGCACCAAATTATTGGACTTTTCCATGTTTCAGGCTCAAAATAGAGGCTCAAAAAGCAAAACATAAACTTGAGCAAACTCCTACCCAGCCAGGGCTGTCCCCATCAGCCATTGCACAATGGAGGCAAAGTCTGTGTAAATGTCCAGCTGGGACAAGGAGGAACATTCTAGTGTTCATTGATGCTCACAAAGAGAAGGATGTGAGAACCTTACAACAAAAAGCAAATAGTCTCTTTAATTTAGTTCCAATTGTAGGCCCAGACCATTCAGGCAGTTTTTAGGGGATTCATCTCATTCCCCACCTCTTGCTCCCTGTCCTTCACTCCATGGAAGCTGCTCTCCAAACCCAAGCCCTCCCTCCAAACTGGTGCTGCTCCTGAAACATGTTCTCCAACACCCTGACCAAACCAGGTAGGTTTTGCTCACCCACCCAACTGGGACTTCATGTCTTTCTTTCATTTCCTTTTTTGGGTGGTCTTTTATATCCATCCAAAGGGCCAAAGCGACCCCAGGTCCTTCTGCCTACTGAGAGATGGGGACTGGAGAGGGGCATTGCTGGATTTTGCTCCCAGCAGTGGGGAAGGGCTCAGCTGCCTCTGGCCCCATAAACTCAAAGCGATCCATAAGAGTGTTTGCTTTGTCAATATGAAAGTGCAGCATAAAGCCTTCAGGCACCAGTTAAATCTCGACATCGCTGTATTTATAGTTATGAATAATAAGAGCTTTTCCCTAGCACTACAGCAGCAAGGCATAATTCAACAGAAATTCAATTTTTAAAGGATGATGAATTGTGATACACTGAGATTTTTATGCTCCTATGACTATTAAGAAGTCCATGATATTCATTTCAGTAAAGTAAAAATTGAATAGGGCAAGGTATTGTTCATGACTCAGGTAAGAGCACCAGCCCCAGCATCTGTGCTGATCTCCATCAGGACTGGAGGGGATGGGCCAGCGCAGATCCCTCCTGGGCTCCTCCATCGTTGGCGTTAAGTTCCTTCCAGAGTTTGGGAATCCCAGAGCACCAGCACCTTCATGAGTACCTCCCATGAGAGGCCCCTACCTCACCACATTGATGCTGCAACTCTCCTTTTCCTGAATTCTTTTGCATTTCTCCCTCTGATTCATAAAAAAAAAACTGCTCAAAGCCTGGTTTTAAAGCCTTCTCCAAGCTCCTCATCACCTATCCCATCTCCCTAACAATGTCCCAAGGAGCCTGACAGTAAGTCCCACAAAGACTATGCTGCTGCACACAGATCTGAGCTCTGAGCTGCTGCTCCTGGAGAGCCACACAGGTTTTGCCCAGTGAGGGTTTTGTGTTTGCTCACTCTGGGTGCCCGAAGTGCCTCTTCTCAAACCAAGCACTGCCGTTCCTCTGCAGCCCCTTCGATTCTGTCTCTCAAGCCCACAAGTCAACAATCTTCTCCTTCAAAGCATCACCAGAATCACTCCTGAGACTTTGTCCCCTGAGCACAGAGGGACAACGGGGACACCTGGCAGCAGCAGAGATGATGCCCTGACTGTGCCAGTGCTGTCCTCAGCTGAAAGGCAGAGAGAGGCAGAGAAATTCTGAAGTGAGCAATTACAGCCCATCCCGTGCGTGAGGATGCTTCTGCTTAATTTGATCAGCTGGGGCCTGACTTTTCCCCTAAACTACAGGGGTTTCTCTCTAATAAAAACCTTATACACAAGTTCTATTAACCACGGAGCCTTTCAGCATCCAAATAAAGATGCTTTAAATTTCTGATGCTCTTACCATCGTTGATCTCTAGCAGCAGGCTCGAGATCTACAGCACTGTATGTGATTTTAAAGGGGCTGATTCACCACCAAGTTTCATTTTACCACACAGGCAACAAAAGATTTCAGCCCAATGCATGGAAAACAAATGCTTATTCACAGTCCCTCACACACACACTGGCTTGTGCTTCAGCCTGGACCCCCACTGCCAAGCTCTTAGGTGCCTTAGGGTCTGACTCAAATCTAGAAATCAGGCCCTAGACTGACTCCTGGCACATCTACAGCCTGGCTTAGGGGCAGCTGCTCACCATGGACCTACAAAGACACACACATCTCTGCAGAACCTGGACCCCAGCACGGGAACTCTCACATCTCACTCTGCCAGCACCCAGCAGACCCAGCCCTCCAGCCCCTCCACAGCTCAGTATTTGCCACAGGCAGAAAACACAGACAGGACATGCCCAAAATACCCTCAGAGCAACACCAAACAGACAAAATAAGAAGCCTGATATTGTCCCTCCACTCTCCAGCTTCTCATCTTCCTTTCAAACACAACCATGGGTGGTTTTCCCTGCCCACTCTCTCCTCCTCCTGCCACAGAGCTCAGGGCACACACGGGTGTCTCTACCTCCAGCACTCCCTGACCATTCAGACACACCCAGAGTCTCCTACTCCCCTCTAAATCTCATCTTGAGGCTTTTCAGCTTATCAAGTTTTCCATTTGACTTCAATGGTCTTTGGAAAAGGCTCCTGAGCCTCTTAAGGATGCTCCAGGGCAGAGGCAGCTCTCGGCTAACACAATCCTTTGTAGCAGCTGCTGGTGTGACCACAGGTGGTCGTTGTGACCACCTGTGGGACCAGTGACACCCAGGGGATGTGGGACTCTCCCTGCTCAGGTCAGACATCACCCACCAGCACTGACACGTCCTTCTCCCCAGGAAAACACTGCAAGGGCTGCCAAGAGAAGCAACTGACTCCTCAAAGCCAGAGCTAGAGGGGGAAACTCATCATGGAGGGACGCTCCACGACTCTCAGTCATCCAACTGATGGGTGCTGCCAGCGCAGCTGGAGGTGGTGCCTCATTCCTGGGCACCCAAACCCCATCCTCGGACACCACAATGACACCACAGTGACACCATCACACATGCATTTCATAGGCATCAACCAGCAGGGGCTGATCCATCTATGAAAACAGGCACAACACTGAACAGGTGGGGGAACCCCATCCCTCCACTGCCCCTGAATATTCCTAGGTCCAGGTCCTCCTCCTCAGGTCCCTGTGAGACTCCCAAACAAGGAGCGGGGTTTGGATAAACATCCCTGCTGTGTCATGCCCCACCACATGTCAGCAGGTCAGGTCACAAGGGTAACAGTAAGATGGATTTTTAACAGAGCTTTCCCACCACCTCCCAGCTTGTCTCTCTCTGTCAGCACCACGTGACATTGTCCTCCCTAACAAAAAATACAATTATGAAGAAATGGCACTGACTGTGTAACACTGCCAGACAAAAGAGAGAAACTCCCATACTCATGGCAGATACAAACACCCACCGCACACAGAGAAACATGGGGAAAGGTTTCAAATTAATTTTTCTGCAGGTGTGAACACCTATGCAAACCTGGATGAAAATGGTGCAGCAAGAAATTCAGCCTGGATGTCTTTATATGGGAAAGAAGAAAGAAAACCAGCCTTGTCAAACAGACTTTGAGTTACTTCCTGATAAGATTTATAGGTTTGGTTGAGAAAGATAACTGCTTTAGCATAAGAGACTTAGATTTTTGCACAGCTTACTATTGCACAAGATGTTGAGTCAAAAAAAAATAAATTAAAAAAACAGCCCTAAAACAGAAATCAATGTAAACACATACTAAGTGGATTAAAAAACAGCCAGCTGATAAATTTTGAAAACCAACTGTAATGAGAGAATCCTCCTTTCTTCCAAGAGAAAGCAATCCCTGAAAGCATTCAATATCTATCACTGATTTACAAGCAGCTAGAAAATCATTCCCAGTCATGTTTGTAGAAAACATAAAATTAAAAATTAGTTGCACATAATTAAAGAGGACAGGTCACTAATACAATGCCATCTGGATCGATGGGTGTGCTGGATTCATTTAAACAAGATGCATTTTTAAGCAGCCAAACTGTGCAAGTAGGAAATAGCCAAACCCCAAACCAACGAGCAGCAGAAGAGCATTACCCTGGACAAAGGGTTGGAAGACACTTACCTGGAGACCAAAGGGAGTCCTGCTGCCCCTGAGAGGCCATAGAGGAGGCCAGGGGTGTTCCCTGAGAATGACAGGCTGTTCAGTGTGCTGACACCACCAGTGACATCTTTACTTTGTGCTGTTTCCATTTTATGTGCAACAAATTCACCCAGGATGGGAAAGGAAGAGGCTCCTCACATCCCACAGCAGGGATGGGACATGAGCCCATCCCTCCTCACAGGCAGTGACAGGGCCTGGATGGTGAGGAGCCTTTCCAGGCTGGACAGGTGGACAGAGCATTGTCTGGAATCATTGGTGCTGCTCGGACACTGAAGTCAGCCCCGTTTTCCTCCGTCCTGCCTGGCCTGGGTGACTTCAGTCCAAGAGCCTGTTTATTTTTGCTGAATTAGTCAGATGGGTTCCTGTCAAAAACAAAGCTCACTCTCCAGCAAATCTGATCACATCTAACAAAAATCTGCATAGCTTGGACCCAGAGATCCTGACTTACAGCTGCAAAACCCAAGGAAAGAAACAAGGAATGAGGTACCAATTATTTTCTTCCCACTTTACGTCTTATAAACCCCTTTTCCTCCTTGGCTGACTAATTTATTTTTGATGACTGCCCTCGACGGCAGCTCCAGAAATCAAACACTTAACCTCTGCAAGTTGCTTCCCTTAATGAATACACAGCAGTTTGCTATTCATTACAGTCAGAAGGAAAAGCCAAATCTGTTTGCGCTGCATTAGCCAGCAGGGCTGTTAAACCCAGCATGGACAGTAGCCATGGTGACCTCCTCGGCAAGGAACACTGGACTTTTCCAAAACCTATTGTCAGCACTCAAAACATAAAATAGAAGCAACTTTTTATTATTACTGTTAGTATTATTTATTGCTAGTTTGGAAGAGAATTCACGATCTGTGAAAGATGGCAGCCTGGCAGCACAAAAGGAGTTCACCAACAGACTGAAGATGAAATACTCAAGGTGGTGAGAGTTTATTGTAGGGTACCTGAGCTCTGACCTGGAAATAGCCTCCTTTATAATGACACAGCAGTTGATCTCCAGGCACACCAAAACCCCTGTCAGTCTGCTAAGGTCACTGGCTGATGCTCCACTGCTTATCTCTAGCACACAAAACCCCACTCAGGTCTAGTAGGACAAAGCCATCCTGAAGCTGACACGGTGGTGTTTTTCTGTCTCTAAACAGGAGAAGAACAAGGCAAAGCAAGAGAGCTTCTATGGCAAGAGGGCTCCAGAGGCTCAAGTAAACCTCCCTCAGTCACTGCAAGCACTCAAAGCTATGAGAAACACCAAGCAAAATGTCTAAAACATCCTGCTGTCTCCCAAACATCAGTTAGTATTGACAATTTTCATGTGAACTGATAAGTAATTTCTCTTCATTTCTTGAGCTAAAAAACCTAAGACAGATCATATAACCGGCCCAGAGCCACAGAAGATTTTGTGAGAACCAGACACTTATCTCTTGAATTTCAGCCTTGCTTTTTATTCACAAAATCATTCCTTGGTTTTGGAGAGGATATCTAAGTGCCAAGGGTCACCCCCAGACTCTTCTGGATAGTCAAAACATCAAAAAGCAGATAGAGACAACCTGGCCAGTGAAAGGAACAATGTTAAGGGCTCTCCAAACCACTTACTACCATTGCAATTATGATTAAAGGAAAACACTCATTTGATTGCTTTTCAAAGCTAAGAAGGTTATGCCAGGATGGAGGGATCCAGGTGGCAAGCTCCCACTATCCAGGGAGTGTTTATACAGACTGACACACCTGTGACTGCAACAAATAACCCAGAGAGTGCTCTCTGGGGTCTGTTGGGAGTTTTGTCCCAGAAAACTCTGCAGTTCCCAGCAGTGTTCCCAAGGGCAGGGGACACGGCGGGACACAGATCCGCTGTGAGCAGAAACACAAATTCAACAACAAACCCTCCATTAGAAAGCTGCCACAGCTGCCTGCTCCTGCCAAAGGGGATTTGGCAAAAATATGCGAACGCCTGAGAGCCAGCAGCCTCTTCTGGCCTCTCTTTGCCAATGATGCAGAGCCCAGACCTGACTCTATCCCCCACCCCACCCACTGTGCTCCCCACCAAGGTCTGGTCTGCAGACAACCCCAGAACAGACTCCACATCACTGCACAGCCCTGGCACAGCAGCCTCTGGGGACAGAAGTGACACTTCCCGCCTCATTTCAGCAATCAATCAGGAGGATTTGCTGTGCAGGCACTCGAGGGATTCCTCAGCTCCCGCCCAGCCATACAAAGCAGCTCTGAGCCCTTGTGGCCAGCAGTGCCAATCCCCTGGCAGCATCAGCAGGCAGTGGCACTTCCAGAGGTGGCTGGGCAGCCCAGCACATGCCAGGCACCAGTGTTGGCCACCACATATGGCTTGGCCTCTGAACTGCCAGATCTTCTTCTGATCTGGAGGCTCTAATCTATGTCCTTGCAAAGCCAGTGCAACTACTGTGTCCAGGTTTTATGTTTTCCCCACATGGCTCCTCCAGCCATGTGGGGAAAACATAAAACCTGGGCACAGCTTAAATCTCAACCCCCCTGTGCTTGGTGGGTACAAGATTTATTTTTCCCCAACCATCTCCACAGCTTTGAGCTAAATGGGCACTGCTGAAGACTCCAACACTTACCACTCCCTATGGCTGAATACAATTTTGAGGGGCTACAACTCTGGGAGTCACTTGTTAAGGTCAGTCTGAACGAGCATTAACTTGGTTTTTGACGAAGTGTAGAATACACCAAACAGAATAAACTGATTCAAAGGGCAACTAAAAATGCCCCAAGACCTTCACTCTTCAACATCTTGCCCACAAACCTATTTTCAGAGTCAAACACTTACTCCATGCTGCATTTTTATGTATTTAAGTTAGAATATAGAACACAATCAGTAAGGTTGGACCTGTAAGATCACCTGGGATAATGAAAGGTGTCCCTGCCCATGGCAGAGGAATGGAATGAGATGAGCTTTAAGGTCTCTTCCAACTCATACCCATCTCAGATTCTATGACTGAATCCATAACCAACCTTCCTCTCATGACTGAGGTGATTGGAGACATCCTGTACAGAATGAAAGCTGCTGGGTCCAGCTGTGGACACAACATCAGCCCCTGTTACACCCTCCTGGATACAGAGGCAGGCTTGGGCTCTTCACCTTACCCCAGCAATGCTCTCCAGGGGCTGTGAGCAGAGCAAGGGAAGGCACAGCCTGGCACACTGGAATGGAAAACACCTCTCTGTTCAGCAGTTCTTGGAAGAAAAGAGCCCTTCTCAGAACAGAGAGCACCATCACTGTTCCATGGCACAGGCAGAAGCCTGGTTCAGGGTGTCTGGCACCCCTGTTCAGCAGTCCTGGCCTGGCTCCAGACCCATCAGTCCTCACACATCGAGTGTGAAACGCTCTGTCTCCTGCATCCTGTGTTTATCACTCGGCTTCGTGCAGGATCAAGCCCTTGGAAAAATGGAAGCAGCTGGTCTACTCTTGTCTGAGAGTGCCTACATGAGGAAAGCTGAGCAGGCTCAGACCATGGGTTCATAGAAGGGTTAGAAAAGTGTATAAACCCAAGAAAAGCCTAAGTGCAACATCTCTAGAGTTATCTCCCATCCTCCACCGAGCAATTGAGGGGCTTCACAGGAGAGAGGTGTTGTCTTTGTGCTGCTGTTGTCAGAAATTTCTTTCATGAATTTATCCAGTTGCTGCTTTTTTACTATTCTATAAACTTAAAACATAAGACCAGGCTCTCACACCAGCTAGGATGGAAGCCACTCAAAGCATTCCCAACAAACCATTCCAAATGCTGAAGTGTCTCACATCACACACACAAACAAGAGCAGCTACTGGGGCGCAACTTGGAGAGAGCACAGAACCAGATTCATAGTCACAGAATCATTAAGGTTGGGAAAGACTTCTAAGAGCATCAAGTCCAACCTTCAACCAAACACCACCATTCCCACTAAACCCTATCACAAAGTGGATCTCAGAGCAGAGCCAGCAAAACACGTTTCTGAGCACACAAATGATAAATCCTGCCCAACATTCAACCCCCAGGCCCCTGGATTGTCCCTTGGGGGCACCATCAGGAGCATTAACTGATTTTCCAGCAGCAGCATGGAGGAGGCCCCTGGAGCAGCTGTGGGGTGAGCAGCCACGCCAGGCAGCGCTGCTGCAGGGATGATGTGCAGTCCTTTCCTGGCAAATTCACCCTCAGCCCAGAACCAGGCTGAAGCCACATCTTCCCCCTGCCTTTTCCACTCCTCCCAAGCTACACAGCTTTGCCATCTCCCTGCACAGCTGGGGAATTCCTCAGTTTTGGGGTTTACCCCATGAGAGGGGTGTGTATTTTGAAAAAGAAACCCAAAACTTTGTGGCACCTTCGACTGTTCCCAAATCCTCGGGACATGTGGGAAGGTGGCCTGAGCAATGCTTCTGAACCAAACGTTCAGCTTCCAGGGACTATTCCCCGCTGGCCAGGAGCCACCAGCACAAGCCAAGGCGTGGAGCAGCCTCAGCCCTGGAATGAGCTGTTAAGCACCACGACTTACAGTAGGCTCCAAAAACCAAAAATTAGGATTTTTTTAAATTTCTTGAGTTTTAAATTAACAATGCAAACTTAATGACAAGAAACTTTCTCCCATTTATTTATTTACTATTTTTTTTAAGGCCCAATGGGATAGCACTTCACTGAGAAAATATTTGCTGAACATCTCATGGCCTGACTGTCTGAGAGAAGAGCTGAACAGGCCAACAGGAGAACAGGGTTTAACCCATTATCCAGCATTTGGACACTTCAGAAACAGTGCCAAAGAATTTAACACTGGACATTCATTATTTTAAAGTAGCTGTCAGTGCAATTTGCAAAATCTATTTCCAAACCTATTTCTCCTGGAAATATTTTCATGATTTAACAAAATTAAAAGGAAACTGGGTATAAGTTTAAGTATTGCTTTCACATTGCAGCCTCCAAAATTTTACTGTGCTGCAGTGTGGAGGAGAATCAGACAATGAAAAGTAGAAGTGATCTCACTCTGGTTTCATTTGTGAAAGAGTCACAAGTGAGACTTGATAGGATGGATGTGTTGCATCACTTGGTTTTAGGAACCTCTGTCTCTGCCAGCAAGGTAAGGAAGGAGTCTGAGCACTTGAGTGTTGGCTTTTCCTCAGATAAATCCGCATCTCTTAAAGGGGTGGTGATGGCCAACCATGACTGCCCCGTGCCCCACATTCTCAGCTGCTCCCTGCAGCCCAGAGGGCTCCAGGTGCCCGGGAGGAGCCCAAGGTCCGGCAGCCCAGCGGCACCGAGCGCTGCCCGGGCTCGGCCCAGCGGGGTTTGGGGGCCACCGGTGCAGAAATGAAGGGGCCCAAAGCCAGCGGGGCTGAGCCTGTCACAACACCAGGGACTTCTATGAAACTTCCCTCCAGAACTTATGTCCACTCATTATCTACTACAAAATATATTTCTGTATCTGAAGGGAAGCCCCTTTAGGGACATAGAGGAACAACCTGTGGAGGCCAAGTATGTGTGATTCCTTGTCTGTTCACCATGGAATTGCAGACTGGATTGGGGTGGGAGGGACATTAAAACCCATTCCATTCCACCCCCTGCCATGGGCAGGGACACCTTCCACTATCCCAGGCTGCTCCAAGCCCTGTCCAGCCTGGCCTTGGACACTGCCAGGGATCCAGGGGCAGCCACAGCTTCTCTGGGCATCCTGTGCCAGGGCCTCCCCACCCTCCCAGGGAACAATTCCTTCCCAATATCCCATCCAGCCCTGCCCTCTGGCAGTTTAAAAATATTCCTCCGTGTTCTGTTGCTGTCTGCCCATATGAAAGTCCCTCTCCCTCCTTTTCACAAGCCCTCTTAAGGTCCTGAAAGGGGCTCTGAGGTCTCCCTGGAGCCTTCTCCTCTCCAGTGAACACCCCCAGCTCTCCCAGCCTGGCTCCAGAGCAGAGGGGCTCCAGCCCTTGGAGCAGCTCCGTGGCCTCCTGTGGACTCTCTCCAACAGGTCCAGGTCTTGTGCTGAGAACCCCCGAGTTGGAGGCAGAATCATTCTATGATTCTATGAAAAAATCTCATAGCAAGAAGCATTTAAACCCTCATGTGTTGGCCCTGTGCTAATCCACATCAGATAAACACCTTTTCCAAACCCAGGACTCTGTCCAGCGGCTCCTGAGAAAAATCAGATCCACAGTCATAGGCAGTATCTTGTGGGGAACACAGATTTATTGCTCCTTGTACACCTCCAAGTCCTGTGGACCTTCCTGCACGTCCCAGCATCACCAAAACTGCAGCAGGGGTACGGAGCAGCCAGGGAAATGCAGGGGATGACAAACAGTCAATTCCTCCTGGAGCAGGAGGTGAATCATTTATATCACAGTTGCTTTGTACCTGTAGAGAAGTCTTGGCACCGCATCTTAACTACACCTTGAATGCTCCTATGAGGCACTGAAGGTGCTCTGGGGGATCATGCAGTGTTAATATAAATATATTAAGAAAATAAATGAGGAGCTGCTCCTTCAAGCTGCAGCAACATCTCATGCAGTCCATTACAGACTGCTAAATTCAGGGAAAATCTTGAATTTTCATCAGAGACAACCAAAAGGTCAGTCTTTCTTATGGGATTTCAGCCATTTGAGTGCCCTTTTGAGCTACAATCTTGAAATTAGGAATAATTCATTCATTACAGACTGCTGATTACAGGATGGGGGGGAGGAAACAGAAATTTGACATTTCTTTCCAGTTCACCAAAAGGTCAGTCTACTGATTTACAAAATTTATATTCATTTTAACTCTGAGTCTGTCACACTGGGCATGAAGCATCCAATTTTGGGGAAATTAAGGTCATTTAAGGTCTCCAGTTGCATTTATCATTTAGAATGCAAAAAAGTGATCAAAGGCAAAGGCAAAGCTGTGGGAAACAACAGCCAAAGTCACCCAAATTTGGAACAGTTGCCAATTTTAATACAATAAAATGCATTTCAGTTTAGAAAGAACCCAGTTTTTAAGTCTCTTCTTGCCACATACTGCCAGACACCAACTGCCATTGCTTCACAAGACAAAGAAGCAAAAATTTGGGGTGGTACCATCTCTCATGGAAAGTCCATCAGTCCTCAAGTCATACTGAACTTATCTGGGCTCACACCATCACCAGGCACTACACTAAAGCCACCAGGTTCCCCTGCCCCCACCAGCCTGCTGGTGATCCTGGAAATCCTCTGCTTAGAGCTTGAAAACACCTGGGGGCGGGGGGGGGAGGAATGGAAGTCATCTCCTCGAGTGGCTGGAGCAGAGGAAGCAATGTTTCAGAACTGAATCAAAGGTCATGGGGAGGAGGGTGGGAGGTGTCTGCCATGAATTGGGAAAATATTGCCAAGCTGCAGAGCAGGACCCAGCCCGGGCAGGCCCTGCTGGAGCTCCCCAGCCAGCCCTCGGGACAGAGCCGGCACAAAGCTCAGCCACCCAGCACTGCCACAGCAAAACCAGAGACGGTCAAGAGACTCCTCCCCAAAATCCCAAACCCTGTGAGCCCCTTGCTGAGCTTCAGGAGTGCTGTTATTTGGAAATAAGTCACTGGGGAGATTCCCAGCACTGCAGAGCCCACCCTGTGCCACGGAAGGGCCCTACGGAAGGCTCAAGCTCCTTCCCTGCCTTCCAGGAAAGTTCTGGGAAAGTTTTCCAAGGCATGGAAAAGCATTCCAAGGTTTGTAAGGAGACAGAGCAATCCCAATGCCTGCTTTCCTACCCTGATCACCAGGGAATGGCTCCCAAGGCAGGGATAAAGCTCCAGCCAAGGCCCAACCCTCAGCTGCTCTAAATCAGCCCCATTCCCACCAGCCAGCACTGCAGCCCTCCATTCTTTTTTTAATGGAAACTTCACTCTTTTTAAAAATTTTTTTGTAAAGACACACTGATAAAAAATTGAAAGGAGGTCTGTTCAGGCAGGAGGGCGCTCCCGCTGTCACGAACAGGACCTATGTGCACTCGGGATCTGCTGCTTCACACTGACTTCTTATGCAGCAGCCTGACAGAATCTTCTTCAGACACAGAAAATTAAGGAAACCATCTTGACATTGTGGTCATTTTGTGCTCCAGTCATAACTTCTGCCCATCAAGCCGTTGTCCACTCTACCCGTGTTTATGCTGTAAGGAGATTTACATTTTCAAGCTTCTTAAACACAGAAAGTTGGATTTGACGAGTTTCCCTTTGGAAAAAAAGCAGTTCAGTGCTTGGTTCTGTCTTAAAAACTGGCCTTGGTACAAGATTTTAAAATAAATTGCTACTTTCTAAACTATTTGCTAACACTAGTTCCTCTTTGTATTTCATTTCTTCAGGGAAAAAAAATCTAAATCCAATCCACAATCAGACATTTGCCTTTTTTTTTCTCCTTTTTAATTTAGTAACTTGTGAATTCATGCATTGACCCAGCTGAACAAAGGGCAAAGACTGTTAAATTCCAGAGCCCAGGAGATATTTGGTTACTCATTCAAGGCCTTCTACAGAGTTTAAAAATAAATAAAAATGAGCCTTAGCAAGGAGGAGTGGCAGATTTGGAAACAACACTTTTAAATTAACAACCGAAAAGTGGAGAAAGGTAAACTGGGAAGAGATTAACTGCTCGCTGTGCTGTGAGGGAAAGATGGAGAGTGGGTTGGAACTCATTAGCCCAATTACATAATAGATTGTTTTGGCCAAATTCAAAGGCAATAAAAGCCGTGAGAGAAATGAACATTAGGTACCAGCAAAAATGGAGGAGGTGGGGGAAAGAACAAGAAAAGGCTTTTTATGATTTTATTTGTGAAGCTTCTTTCAAAGGTTCTATTTCAGCAGGGAAGCACTGAGCAGAAGCAGGAATTTGGTAAATATTCAAAATAATGCTGGGGGTGCCCAACACCAGTGCTACAGTGGTGGGGAGAGAGTGCTGGAACACCAACCAGAGGAGAAAACAGAACTTGAAATTTCCCTGCCTTCCCTTCCTCCTGGCCCTGAAAAATCACATTTCATTGAATTCAAAAGCATTCTGAAATTTTACTAGTTTAGGAAAGATTGAGTAAGCATGTAATTAAATTAATTACAGAATCACTGCTCTGCATTCTACTGCAGGAATAGAAGTGAATCAACCAAATGGATTCAAAATCACTTCCTAAATGCTTTCCAGTCAAATAAAACTTCAAGCGCAACTTCAAACCACTCACGGCACAGTCCACAAAAGCCTAACCTCTCCATCAGTTTCCTTCAGCTACACAGGACACGCTCCTAAAGAGCACGACCCGAGCTGGAGGATTTCCTTTCCCAAATAAACAGCAGCTGCTTGGAGCTGGATGCCTCCTGTCCTGCCTGCATTCCCTGCCTGCAACGCATCCCCTGCCTGTATCCCATCCCCTTGCCTGCATCCCCTGCATTGCAACCCCTGCCTCACTGGGCACTGTTCAGCTGCTGCCCAGGCCAATTCCCATGGACAGCCAGCATACCCTGCACCTGCACCCTGCACAGGACTGCAGTCATTTAGGTTGGAAAAGATCTCCAAGATCAAGTCCAACCTTTGATTGATCTCCACCTTGTCAACCAGACCAGCTTCGCATTTACCACCCCTGAGCACAAGGAGGAGACGGGAAAAATCCCTCTGCATGTTCAAGGCTAAAGGATGCGCACAAAGTGCACGCACTAATTGAGGATGAGAGCCTGGTTCCCACCAGGAAAATACCACCACCATCCCCACAGCCTCTGCAGGTCCAGAGATGAGACTCCAGGGTCTCAAACGAGGGTTCTGTGTGGCTCCACACAGTGAGCTGTGCTCCTGGCTGGAGTAAGACATCCAGTGCTGGCCTACAGGAGAGCATCTTTCCCTTTGCTGGGGCTATCTGAGATCAGAAGAGCCTCTTTCTCCCCTGTGGGAGAGCAGAAGAGCACAACCAGAGGTGGATTAGCTACAAAAGGCACAAGCTGCACCCCAGCCCTGGCAAACAGGAGCCCACGAGCAGCAGCACGAGCACGGCAGTGCAGGAAGCGGGCACAGGCATCTGCTTCTCCGGGAAAACAGGAACAGCCTCACCCATGCAGCTGGGGGCAAGGCTGCTTCTGTAAATGCTTAATGGGCATGCAGGGTCAGAGCCACCCCTCAGCCAGCACTGTTGGGAGCTGCCAGTAGCCCTGGATGCAGTGCAGACCATCCTGGTGCATCAGAGGGATGTGCCGGGGCTGCCTCGCTGCCTCCCCATGCAGCACAAGGCCCAGGGAGGAGGCCCACAGGTTTCTGGGGGAAGCTCTCTTGTCTGGTGGGAGCTCTCTCTCTGGATACTCCCTCCCTTTTCTCACAGGAGAATCCAGCAGCTCCTGCTCCCACCACACCACCACCGACCCTGCCAGCTCAGCCCTACATGACACACACAGTGTTCCCCTCCAGAAGGGCCTTCCAAAGGTCCCCAAGGCACGCACAGCCCTGTCACACTGGCCTGAGCATGGCCACACCACTGCTCCAGGGAAACCAAGTGCAACTGCTGACAGCAGCAATCAAACACAAACACTGACCTGGGGGACTCGACACAAATGAAATGAAGGAAGTTCCTTCACTGCTGCTTCCAAAGATGTGTTCATCCACACTCTCCATGGCTCCAGCAGTGAAGGCAGCAGCCAAAGGCAGCTTGCATTCCCTAACCTATGGGAGACACTGCACTCAAGTGGTCCCAAAGATGGAAATAGCCAAGCAGAGAACACCTGTGGAGCTGTACCCATGGAACAGGTGCTCAGGCAGCAGGACACCAACAGCACCTCCTGCTTGCCCAGAGAGAAACACTTATTAAAAAATCCAAATAAGAACTCCAGGACTCACAAGCTGTTCAACAAGCTGATGGTCCTTTTGTCCACAGAAAATCTCACTGGGTGCCCCCAGGCCTGATGTGATCATACAGGATCCTCATCTTAAAGTAGAATGACCAGCTGTAAAAGCCAACTCGAACTTGTTGGTGTATGCAGGGTTGAGCAGGAGCAAATACAGGCAGGGGGTTCTCAGACTGTAGCCACTGCAGGAGGACCAGTATTGTCCCCCCAAAAAATGCCTTAGCTGCTGAAGTACCTGCCAGCATGTGCAGCCACATGTGCTGCCTGACCTGGTCACGGCCAGCCCAGAAGCCACCAAGAGCTCACTGATGGGAGAGGCTCCAACTCCTCACGTCGCCTTCCCTGAGCCCAGACACAGCTGCAGCAGCAGCACGAGCTCCAGCACCAAGCAGGACATGCACAGAGTTGGTGCTCTCCCAGCTGGCAGTGATGTGGGGCACCCAGTGGGTACTGAGCCGCTCCTGTGCCCTGACACATGGACAAAGACCTCAGCCCCCCAAAGGCATTTCTAGTTACTGCATTAAAAGGTGTGAAACGCTTCCTTCCCACACACACTTGGCCATCTCCAGGGGCTGGGAGCCAAACCTCTCCTTGGCAGGACTAAATCAGGCTCCAAACCGCCCTGGAAAGTGATGCTCTGGGGCTCTTTGGGGCTTGTGCTCCCCTGGCTCGTCCCTCCTCTGCCCCCTCACACCCACACACATCAGCCAGACGTGCCCATGAAAACATCATCAAAGATCTTTGCAACACAGCCGAGTTTCAGAGTGAACTGGACAAACTGAGCAGTAAAAAACTGCCAAGACCAGCTGGGACTGAACAAAACCTCCCAGAGAAAGCAAAGATGAAATGGGTGAGCATCCCCTGTGCTGGCCATGCTCTAACAAGGGGCTGGGAGGTGCAACCTCCCAGGGAGCTTCCCACAGCTCTGCAGGTGGAGATGTGCAGCACCAAGTGGGAGAATGGGTAGAAACCACTAAAATCAAGCAAACCACTCAAATCCGAGTAGAATTATAAAAAAGATCCAATAGATCTATGCTTTGCGTGAGGAAGGGGTTGAACCTGACCTCAGTTAGCCTTTATGTGCAGGGAAAACATCAGCTCAGTGCAAGTTATCAGTAGGACAAGAAAGGGAGGGAAGGAATTGTTTAAAAAGGCAAAATAAACAGAAACCACAATTGAGCCATGAACCCATCCCTACCATAACTTGCAGGCTTGGCCATTCTGTCCCAAAACTACTCTGGGAGTAGTGAGGAAGGGATGGAAATCCACCAAGTTCCATTTCATTACTCCTTCATTCCATCACAAACAGATATGGTGCCAAGACTCATGCCAGGACTGGGACAGAGGCAGGGGAGCACATGGCAAATGGGGTAGAGGTACCAAATGTGTTTTCTTAAATAGTCATATTGTTTATTTAACTTTTTTTGTAATTTAACTTTTAAAAAAATTATTTAACTTTCAAAAAGGCTTTTTTTCCACAGTAGCACTTTAAGCCACTAATATCAATTTACTCATTTTTCAGTTGAGCTCCAAAGAATCCCAGTAACAGGGTAAACTCCTCATGTAAATTTAAATGTCCCAGATTATCTCGATAAACCATCAGACACAATAGTAATGGAGCAGCCACACGTAACTCTGAGCACCAACATTTTATGGGAAAAATCCCTAAGATATCAAAGTACAGTGTGCTTTACTTCAAAAGTCAAGGATAAAAGGTCCTTTATCTCCACATCCAGTGCTCAGGGCCAGCAGACCCTGTCCCATGGAACCAAGAGAAGGAAAGGTAGACCCAGACCCTGCCAGGCTAAGAACACACTGTCATAAATCTCATTGTAACACTTGGTTCATTCACAGCCATCCCCACGGCATCACGGCAAACAGAGCAGAGTTTGCTCAGGAATGACTGTGGTCCCTGGTGAAATTAGGTGCTGCCCTCCATTGTCACTCTGCTGATAAAGAAGTTTCACAACAAACATAGTTTCACATAAAGAAAAACAGCATTGCAGGGAAGCTGCACATTTGCCTAAATCTGGGATTTTTTCCTGAGGTGGTGTGCTGAACCAAAGGCATGTTCCAGCACTGCTGCCTCCTGCCCCACTGGGAACAGACAGCTGCTTTCATCTCATTTCCTGTCACCAACCCTTTGTACCCCCTGGTGAGCTGTACCTTGGGAAACCTCTGCAAATTTTGGAAGAAATGGAGCATAAGAGCTGGAGCTGCCCAGCGCATCCCTTGTTCCAGTCCCTTGGGACAGGACAGGTCAGACCACAGGACATCAATGCCCCCTTGTGCCACAGGCTCTGGATTACCGGTGGCACTCCAGGACAGGGGTGCTGGGATCCTGCCACGGGGTCAGGCTGCCCAACACGAGCCCCTGCTCGGACCCCACAGCTCTGTGTGAGCCAGACTGGCAGGACACTGAGGGAGCTGCTCAAGAACCACATCTGCGAGCAAACACAATCACTCAAAGCCAACATCCAAAGGGTGCAGCAGGGCTGCAAGGATCCTGGAGAGGGCAGAAGGCTGGAAAGGGAAGAGGGAGCGAGCCTGAGGGTTTCAGGAGCCTTCTAGGACTGCCCTGGAGCTCAGACCTGGCACAAGAGCCCTGCATGCACTGCAGGGGGGAGCAGTAAGATGGGACACAAATATTTTTATATAGCACGTTCTAAAACAGAATTCTCCATTTGGCTTCATCCTAAGAGGAAGGTCCACCTGCTTCTTGGAAAGCAAGGGCCCCAACAGCCACTGCATGGTTCCAGCTGCAGGGCAGAAGCTCCCCAAGTCTTCAGGCATAAAATACAGTTATTGAGATAAAAATTCAGGGGAGGCCTGGCAGCAGCTGGAAGGGGGAGTGAACTGCTCAGGAGTGTTTTTGTCCCAGGGCTCAGAGCCATGATGGGAGCTGGCGTGGGGTCTGGCCCCAGCCCAGTGGAGGTAGGGCACGGCAAGGGGGGGACGTGGCACTGCTCCAGGGCTCAAAACCCAGCTCCTGCTCCTGTCCATGGCAACCCTGGGAATGGTTTATTCTTCAACTACTTGTAACCAGGCTAGACACTGTGACTCGACACTGCCCAGCTCCACCAGACCTGACCTCAGCCAGCAATACTGAAGAGCTGATGCTACACAAGCCAAAGAGCCACTGCTATCAAGTCGTGCCAGAAAGCAGGGTCAGACCCCGATGTGACCACAGAGGGACGACAGCTCCAGATTTGGTGCCGAGCTTGAATCATACCATACCTCAAAGCATGTGGGGGAACAGAGCTGAGCCCTGAATGGGAGCTGACGCTGTAGCAACATCCCCACCCAAGTCACAGCAATCCCATGAGCTGCCCTACTGCAGGATCAACCACATCCACGTGAGCTGCTGACCACACCGCAGGGTGAGCTGCTGAATGACACTTCTCCCTTCACATCCACACCACTGCTGAACTTCAGTGCTCTGGTCTTAATGCCGCAGTCCTCATCCCCTTACACCACAAGAGAGGTGAGCCCCTGAGTGGCTGCAGTGGTCTGATGGCACCATGTGCTGCCTTCCTCCTCATACCCATCCTGCTCCTCTTTCTGTTTCCTGCTCCCCTCCACAAGCCAAGTTACTCACCAACCTGGCACAAAGTCCTGCTTTTTTTTTTTTTTAATGTGCTTTTCCAAGGTTAGGTACATAAATCAACCCCCAGAAGGCTCCAGCAAACACGAGCCTGTGAGATCGCAGCAGATGACCACAGACAGAAGGCAGAGGACCAGCACTTTGTTCTTTTGGCAACAGTGTGTTCTTGGCCAGGCTCCCTTTCCCATCTTTCAGGCTCTGCTTGCCACCCACTCCTCCCTTCCCCAGGATGACTCGCAGTGTCATTAACATCCAACAAAGGAGGGCTGAGGGAGTTCACACCTCCAGTTTTTCAGTAACGATGCTGGCAAACTCTAAAGTGCTGCTCTGCCTCCAGACTGTGCTTGGAAAATCCTCCTCATAAAAAGCACACAGCTATTTTTAAAGGAAATCCTGGATGCCTCTGAATGCACAGGCAGCCACAAAGGTATGCCAAGCCAAGGAGTCTCTGGGCTGGATCTGGTAGTCTGACACCACATCTGCAGCGCTCTGGCGGCCGCGGCCACGCGGGGAACGAGGCTGCAGCGCCGGCCAAAGACACGGTGCTGCCGGTGGGTGCCAAAAGACACAAGAGCATGGCCAGGAGCATGGCAGGAGGATCTCAGAGGATGCAGCAGCTGCTGGTGGTGGTCAGCACTCCCTGCCAGGCACAGCACGGCGCTGGTGGCTTTTACGACCCTGCGCGCGTCAGGTCCAGCAGCGCACCTGAGCGCGGGTGTGGGTCTTGTGCTTGCTTTCGTCAGAGTTGATGCAATCAGGTCAACGAGTAAAGACTCACTGGAGTGAGAATTCTACTGAAAATTGCATTACTCAGCTTTTAAAGGCTCCAAACGATCCTTTCAAGGAAGAACCAGTGAAGAAAAAGGATTAATTTCTCAAAGTTCAAAGGACAGAATTTATTTTTGGAAATAACATTTCCCTACAAATCCTGCAACTGAGACAGATCAAAACCAGCAACACCACAAACTAAATCTGAAGGACAGGACTGTTGGAAAATCTCTTTTCAGCAAAATAGAGGAGTCACAGAACAATTCATGGACGGCACCTTAGGGAACATCGTGGTCTCATCCACCACTACTTCTACACACAGCAGATCTATGCAACTACCTCTCTGCCAGGACCTGAGCTCCAGGGACACATCTTCCCAGAGCAAGGGCTTCTGAGTGCAGTGAGTCCCGACAGTGTCCTCCATCCCATTCCCACCTGCCAAGCTCCCAAAGGCTCATTAAGAGACTCCTTTCAGCCACCCCTTTCTTTCCTCCTTCACTGACATTTGGGCTGATGCCACCCAACCACAGTGTGTGGGGACAGAGAAGCTGGGATTTGAGAGCAGCTCCAGCACCAGCACAGCGCACTGCAGTAACATCTCATCAGCAAACCCTTCCCTCCACCAGGACTTCTTGCTTTTATCTCCTCTTTGTCTGGGCTAGTGGCTCCAGGACTCCATAGATCTCTTTTTCTTTTCCAGTACAAGATGCAACTCCTTTTGTTGCCAATTAGATCCGCTGATGGACAAAAGCTTCTCCTCCGGGTCTACATTACTTTTGTACAAATATCTCCCACATATTGCTTTTGGACTTTAATTTAACTTTTCTCCCCTTGAATAAAATTACCATTTTCCTCTGATCATAATTTGGTTGGATGAAATATAAAGTTGGAGGATATCAGATTTGAGGAGAGAGGAAAGCAGAGCACAACAACAGACGTGGTGTGCTCCTCTTGCTTTATTTCCCATTCAGCCCCACAGACACCCTGCTCTCATTAGCACTTAATGCAAGTGAAAATAGAGAGGTCTAATATTAAAACAGCATGGGCACATGGAAAACATCCACCTGGACCTGTTGGAACTTGCCCAATAACACTCCCAAGCTCTTTCTCTAGACAAGGAGCTTTTTCACTCCTAAGACTGTAACTCCTTATCTGGGCTAATAACATTCAGTATGAAATCTCTCAAATTCCATTTGAAAACTTAAGTATTCAATAATTAAGACATTTCTCCACTCCATCAGAAACGTAACAGCTTAAAGAAGACCATCCTGCTGCCATCGTGGAACAGGCTAACCAGGTCTGCTGGTTCCACCTGAGCCCCAAGGTGTGAATCCAGGCACTGCTGCTCTCCCACTCTATGGTCTCATCTATGCCAAGGAAGGGTCTTGCTACTTCACTGCCTTCAAAGAAAGGAAGGGCTGTGCAAGAACAACCAGGAGGCCCTCTCTGGGACAAGGACACAGAGTGTGGGGCTGTGCAGAGTGGCACCAACGCTGGGCACAGCTGGACACCTCATTCAAGCCGATGGAGTAGGCAGCCCCCAGCTGAACATGCAGGCAGGGCTGCAGGCCTGAAACGATCTGTGCAACTGGTGTGATGCTTCAAGGGACAAGTCCTAATCTAGGAACAATGGATCTGGTCACATTCCCAGCCAGGCAAATTCCAGCCTCCAGTGAGGATGTGACACCAGGCACGCGGCGCTCGCTGACACGGAAACCCGGTCCATTGGTGAGGCACTGCCCATGCAACCACAGCTCCCCGGGAGCCGCCCTGCAGAGCCACATGCTGCAGCCGCTGGGGTCACTGCTGATTTCCTCCCAAACTTGTTGAAATCCACACTATGCTGGCAGCTGGGTGAAGAGAGGGATTCAAAGTGCAGAAACGTCTGTGAGCAGACAGCGATGAGGGACACTGGTGGAACCAACAGGAAGTGTCCACTGCTGGGAAAACCTCCCTGCCCCAGGCTGTGACAACTGATCTAGCACAGGAACACACGGAATCCAGCCTTACAAACACAAAAACCAGAACAAAACAACATCTCCTTGCATTGCTGATCCTACTCTCCAAACCAGGGTAAGCAGGCAGAGAAGAGCCCATCTGCCCCTGCATCAGCCACCAGAAGAATCCCATCTTCCCAGCCTGTTAAAGTCAACCCGTTTTTCTAAAGTAAACATTAACCACAGTGGGATATCAAGATACAAGACTGCTTTTAATTACATATACAAAGGAGTCTGTAACACTCCAGCTCTCTGCAAGGGCAGCTTGCTGAGAAAAGCAACTCTGATCAAAGCAGGAAAATCTAAATCAGGTGAGCTTAGTGAGAAACTGCATAAATTGTCCACAGGTTTTTATGCACAAGACTTATGAACTTCGAGCCAGAATGTGTTTTAGTTGTGGCATTATCCTTCCTTCTGATTTAGCATCCGCTGAACTTAGAGAGGGATTTGTCCCCCTGTGTTCTAGACTCATGAGGCCACACCACAAGTCCTGTGTCCAGTTCTGGGTTCCTCACATCAAGAAGGACATTGACGGCTGGAGCGTCTCCAGGGAAGGGAACGGAGCTGGAGCAACAGGACCTTCTGAGGGAGCTGGGAAGGGGCTCAGCCTGGAGAAAAGGAGGCTCGGGGGGCTCTTCTGGCTCTGCTCAACTCCCTGACAGGAGAGGACAGCCAGGGGATTGGGCTCTGCTCCCAGGGAACAGGGACAGCAGGAGAGGGAACAGCCTCAGGCTGGGCCAGGGTGGACATCAGGACAAATGTCCTCATGGAAAGGGTTGTCAGGCATAGGAACAGGCAGCCCAGGCAAGTGGTAGAGTCCCCATCCCTGAGATGTTCAAGAAACGATCGGACGTGGCACTTGATGCTCTGCTCTGGTTGAAAAAGTCGTGACTGGTCACAGGTCTTCTTCTGGGAAAGGTATCTTCATCTGAGAGGTCTTCTCCAACCCGACAGTCATGAAGGTCATCAGAAAAAGCTTCAGGCCTGGCTGTGGCACAGGATCACCCCCAAATTCACAGGTGAGTGCAGCAACAAGGCATTTTTGTTATGCAACACAAAGACTTCAAGGTTCCTGGCAATCTGCACAAACCTTGGCTTAAAAACAGCATCCCCACAATGCAAAGGTGCCCAAGTGTTCTGCAGTTCTCTTTGCTGATCAGAGCTCCCAGCACAGGACACAAGCTGTGTCCTGGACACAGCTGTGCCAAGCACCCACTGGAGGCACAGCCCCAGCCAGAGGCATCCAATTACAGTTCATTTACAAACGTGCTCTTCCCAGATCTCCTGCTCCGATCCCTGGCATTGTCTTCCGTGGACAAGTTTCCTCTGCTAGCTTCTGTCTACTCTGGATATATCTAAAGAACTCTTTGAAGTCAAAATATTCTTAGCAATTAGATCTTCTCTATTTCTTTTTGCCTTCCTAATTATCCTTTTAACTGCCTTCTGCTTATTTTAATAGATCTTCCTATCCTCCTCCTTACCAGACTGTTTATACTTTTTAAAAGCCTACTGCTTACTGCTCCTAATACTGTTTACATCTTCACTCAGCCACCTCAGCTCAGTTGCTGCTTTTTTTGCCTGATTTCAGAGTCAACCAGGGGAAATTTCCTCTCTGATCTTCTCGCAGAAGTTCGTAAATACCTCCCATTTTGTCTACAAGAGCTTTTCTACAATAGGTTCCCTTTTCCACAACAGGTTTCCTCCTAGGAGAGGGAATGG
Source organism: Tichodroma muraria (assembly GCA_013390105.1). Classification (NCBI taxonomy): domain Eukaryota; kingdom Metazoa; phylum Chordata; class Aves; order Passeriformes; family Sittidae; genus Tichodroma; species Tichodroma muraria. The sequence goes on along the minus strand of WAAG01083940.1, from coordinate 14,120 downwards.
AGTCTCCTCTAGACCACCAAGTGCTTCCATAAAAATCCATATTCTTCTATATGGCTCTAAGCACTCTTCTCTGTGATGCTCAGCCTATTGCTTTTGCATTAGGAATATAAGGCACATTATTAAATGACTGAGTCCCACGTGTTCCCTAACTACCTTATTCATTATCATTTCCTGCTTCGAAAAGTAAACAAATATCCTTTTGTGCTCAATGTTACAGGAGATTACCTATGAATTTCTTTAGTTATACTTCTACTGGGGGGGGGAAAAGCCACCTGGAAGTACTTCGGTTTCATACAAGGGCTTGCACCAGGGTGTGGGTGATGGTCTGGAGGGTTTGGAGCATCCCATAGGGTTTGGAAGTGAGAATAATTTAGTGTCCATTTGGTGGAAGCTAGAGAGTAAATTAAAGGGAAGCTGACTCAATATTTCTTCTGTTCCTTATAATCCTTCCCCAACCATCTGCTTTCAGACACTGGGAAACAGGACACCAAAACAGAGACAGAAAGTGGGATCTTTTGTGAAGACACAGAATGGCCATTCTTTACACCATAACACAGCTCTGCCCTGGCTCACTGCTCTGAACCCTGAAGCACTTATTCCACAGACACAGAGAACAAGCACCAGCACGCTGCACCCACAGCTCTCCTTGGTAGTTTGATCTAAAAGCCAATCTGCCTGCTCAAAATTTTCACCTCCTACTTTTAAAAATAATTTTTTGCGTCTTCATTTTGTCATCTCAGTATTTGGATCCTGCTTCCAGGTATTGTTTCCTGCTATGCACTTTGCTAAAACCAAGGGCTCTGCTACCTGCTTTTTTAATTTTCTGCTTTTCAAACCCATAGAGAACTGGCTCCATGAAGATAAAAATCAACAAGTGAGTTTTTTCTTGGCAGAGAGTTTCCCAAAATACAGTGCACGTCTCCAAATGTTTAAGAACAAACACTAACAAGTATTTCTTTTGACTCCTCAAACTGCTTCACTCCACTCACATGTTCTGTGTCTTCTCCACATTTTAAACATTTCTTAAGGAAATGAGGGAACAGAAAATGGGGATAATGTATTAAAGCACAGGCAGCAGAAGCGCTGTTCTCACACAGCTCCCTCGCTCTGCGCAACTGTGGTTGGCATCTCCCCACTCCCAGACTCAGTGTCACTGCTCACCCTACAGCATTTGTCCCTTTTCCACCCCAAAGCCTGGTTTGGCATTTCTGCTCCCATGTGGTCTCCCCATACCAAAAGCAGATGCAGCCCCATCCCTCCAGGTGCACAATCCCAAGATGCATCTCAAAGTTCACCCAACGGAGATGACTCCATCACCCAAATCCCTGTGGGCAGCTGCAGCCCCTCCTTCCCTCCCCACCACTGCCAATACCTGTGCTCATGCCAGACCCTGTTTGCAGCCTGGTTCACACCAGCTTATGCTGCCACAGGGCATTTGGGGGAATGACACAAAATCGGACATCTTGCCAGCTCAGGACACACTCACTCCATCCCTTCTGCTGGAGAACAAACCCAGCCTGACATTCCCACCAACTCCTACCCTATGCTCTCGTCCCCATGCTGGCTAGGCTAAGGCAGTACAACAGCAGCACCCACCAAATACTCTGGAAAATTCTCGCTTTATCCAAATCTTACAGGAGGAAAGACAGACAGAAGCCCAAGGGGCAGACCCGGCAGGAGCGCCCAGGGAACATCACTGCAAGGACCAGCTGGAAACCCCTGCCCTGCTCAGCCTCTGGCTGAGGCTGGCCCTGGCAGCTCCCGTGCACATGGGCTGAGAGTGGATCATCCCTCCTCCTTACAAATAGGGAACAGCAATATTTATTAAACATGTCTACTTTTTCTGCTTTATTATGCATTTTACCTCTTTTCAGCCATGATAAGTCTACACAAACCATTATTAGAATTTCTTTTGTTCCTAATACAAATACTTTCTTACTGTTCCTTGCACTGACAGTCACAGATTTCTTTCCCCTTGTGTTTTTAACTTCCTTTATCTGTTTTCTGCACTTGATAACTCCTAACTCAAGGATAACTGTCATCTCTTCCTCTTAATATTATTTTTTTTCCTTTTCCTCTGTTTTAATTCTTACCAGCATGGTGCTGCCCTGCTCACAGGAGCTCAGCCTGCAAGGGAGAGAGGGGAGGCAGGAGAGGGGGGCTCAGAGTCCTTCCCTACACCAGCTGCACCCTACACGGAGACCAATTTTAAGCCCAGCCTATGGCTCTCACTTCATGGCAGAGACCACACTTTGCTAAAAAGTGCCTGCAAATGGCACAGAGGACAGCAGAGCCTCAAAAAGTGAAACTCAGGACCTTTTTGTGAAATCCTACCATGCCCCACCTGTAATCAGGCTGCAGGGTGGGAGCTGAGGAGGGCTTGAGCCAAAGGGAGCCCCTCTGAGAAAGCCAGACACTGTCAAAACCAAAGTGAAAACAGATGCCAGCATATAAAATCTATTTAAACTAAAGCCTGAGAAAATCAAAGTTACAGGAACATCCAATGTAAGTGAAGCATTTTCTATTGATGAGGTCATAAATGTACTGTATCCCTGAAGAGTTTCATAAAATTTCAGGTAGGAGACAAAAAGACTCAAGGCATTGTAAACCATATCCAAATTACATAGGAATGATGGAGCTGTGTTGACAGAGAAGCAATGTGCAGCCCAATAAATGAAACAAGATTATTATGACAGGAGGTAGCAGGGAACAGGGATGGACTGGGAGTCCATCCCAAAAAGGCAGAGCACAGAGGAATGCTCAAAATGCCAAGGAACCAGAGACGGGCTGCAGGTCTCTGTCAAGGCAGGAAACACAGTGTCCCACAGAGACTTGCAAATATGAAAGCCAGTTTGATGCAGAAATGATGCTCAAGATCCACACAGGACTTCTGTCCCCACACTGTGTCCCCAGACATGGCATATCAGGGAATCCCAGAATGGTTTGAGTTGGAAGGGACCTTAAAGCTCACCCAGTCCCACTCCTGCCATGGGCAGGGACACCTTCCACTGTCCCAGGCTGCTCCAAGCCCCAGTGTCCAACCTGTCCTTGGACACCTCCAGGGATCCAGGGGCTGCTACAGCGTCTCTGGGAATCTGATCCCAGCCCCTCCCCAGGGAACACTTCCTTCTCAATATCCCATCTAACCTTGCCCTCGGCCAAGAGTGAAGCCATTCCCTGTGTCCTGTCCCTCCATCCCTTGTAAAGTCTCTCTCCATGTTTCTTGCAGGCTCCCTGGAAGGCCACAATTAGGTCACCCCAAAGCCCTCTCTTTTCCAGGATGAACAATCCCAATTCTCTTAGCTTTTCCTCACAGGAGGAACCATTCTAAGATTCTATAAACAGGAAAATTTGTTAAAAGTGTTAATGGAGCAGCTAAAAGGCCTTGTAGGTGAGGTGGAAAACTTGGAGATGATTATCACCTACCAAAGGGGGTTTGTTAAACAAATAATCATAGTTTAACAGCAGAGTGGAAAGGCCATTAGAAATGAAAAGACACCCTCAGAAACAAATCCAAATTAGGAGAATATAAACTCAAGGAAACTATACTTTAAGCCATAAAAAAGTCAATCCAGAAAAAGATGTTGAGAAACAGGTCACTGAAGGAAAAAAAATTAATAATCAAACACACAAGCACCAAAAATCTGCCAGATTCTGGTATAAATCAAGCACCGAAGAAAGATAAAACCACAGGATAAAAATTCAACTTCTTTGCACCAGTGCTCATTTGTGACAGGGCTCGGCACTTCCCTTCCTGGACTCTTCCTTCATGAGGAATGAGCTGAACATCCGCCTCAAACTGTGGGGTCACCAGGAAAAGCTGCAGACTTGCCTAGCAAAATTAACAGCAAAAACCTAAAAATCTCCAGGGCCCAACAACATCCACCCAAAAGTCTGAAAGGCATTAAGCTATTAAAATCACCCAGCACTCCCAAAATCGCTGCTATCCACCCATGAACCAGCAAGCACTGAATGTGACCCCACTGCTTCAAAATGACTCCAAGGAACTGCAGAACTTCATTTTTGTGGCAGAAAAATTACTATAAACAGTAATTAAAAAAAAAGAAAACAGAACAATTAAAAGTCAGTGTTCCCACAGATTAAAAAGGAACACTAGGAGTCACTGGTTCCTGCAGCCATAAGTCATTGGGTCTGGGCACTGCTGGCAAGAGCCAGTTGCAGGTAGAACAGGGCGTGGTGTACACGGACTTCCAAAAGTTTCCAAAAGCTTCCAAAAGAGTTTGCTCTTGTGGCAAGTGCACTCACAGCACTTTCATATGCACAGGATGAAGTAAGAAGTCACCTCATTGATTAACCACTGATTAAGAGAGGGAAAATAAAGGGCAGGAATAGTTCATTATCACAGCGGGGTCCCGCAGACATCTGCTCCGAGCACCGGGCGGGGTTTGGGAAAGGGAACAGCGCAGGGAAAGCAGCCCCGTGCACCACATCGAGGAGCCTAAATGAGCCATTAGCATTCACCAAGGCAAGCCAGGAGGCACAGGGGCACCTCTGCAGCAGCTGAGTGCCTCTGATGGAACCAGTGACTCATTACGGGTGCAGGGACAGAAATGTGCCTGTGCATAAAGCTGCACCCACAGCCCCTGGTGATCCACCTGCAGAGAGGCTGCAAAACAAAACAAGGGAGCAGACAAGGGCAAGAAGGGTGATCCAGCCAGGCAAACTCCTGTGCCATGGACAGGGTGGCCAGAACAGCCCCAAAGAGCAGCATCTCAGGGAAAAGGGACATGCAGGAAGGCTCAGCTTTGCTTCCCAAGGCACAAAGCTAAACCCTAAAAATAAACCCCACAAGCAGGCGAAAGCAAATATTTTTCAGTCCCCTATTTGCCTAAATAAATTGCAGACGCTGCAATTATCCAAATGATTGCCTTGGCGGTGGGTAATGCCAGGCTATGGAAAATCCACATCCCAAGGGGCTGCAGCACATCCTGGGACAAGATCCGAGGAGCCTCCAAAGGGTGGGCACAGCACTGAGGTGAGAAAGAAACACCTGAACCAGTGGAAAATACAGCTGTGACAGTAAATCGTGCCCCATAGCTGAAGCCACACAGGACCCAGGCATGGCACAGCTGGCAAGGCTGCAGGCTCAGAAGGAAACGCCAAAACAAGCCTGCATCAGTGTTTTCTTCTAATTTATGGAGTTGGTCACTCCACAACACCTAGTGATGAAGAACTGGGAATCAGAGCTGCTGATGGCCTTTCAAAAGGCATCCCCTGTAATGGTGAGGGCACAGAAACACCCAGGGAGGGCAGGAGACACCAAGGAGGTCAACCTGGGAGAGCAGAGAGCTCCTGCAAAGGGACAGGACTGAGAGCAAAATTCCCTCTGCCTTGAAACAGAGAGATGGGGAAACACAGCAGTGCAGCAAATAGAAAGGAAAATATAGGAGGACAGACTTGGAAAATGGTTATGATCCAACATCTCACCTTGCCCATGCAGAATTATCAATAGTTCTTGCACAGAAATTAGGAATGGAGCCAGCATGTTTTCTGGGCCCTCAGTTCTTCCACCCAGTGCTGGGTCACCTTTGACACCCCTATATAATCTCCAGCAAGAAGAATCCCATATTCTTTGAGTTTACAGCCTGAAGCTTGGAAAAATGTAACAAAAATAATTGGACAAAAAGTTGAAAACTTATGATGTCCCAAAAAGAAAAGAAAAAAAAAAAAACGTTTCTGCAGTTTGCTTCTGAAAGATTTCCTACTGCTTTTTTTGGTTTGTGGGATCATTAAAATAGCTGAGCTGGGAACGTCATAACTTGGTTGGTTTGGCTAATAAAGAGTACCTTCTGGGCTGGAACAGTGGGGATGTTTATGGGGGAAAAAAGGCTTTTTGTGAAGAAAATGGAGTCAACTATTGATATGCAAAATAGACCAAATTATTTATATAGGAAACTATTCTAACATGATCAAATGTTAACTATTAAAAAAAA
>WAAG01083936.1:21194-33043 GCA_013390105.1 Tichodroma muraria | reverse complement strand
TGTCGTGAGGGCACCGAGGGGCCCCTGTCTGCACCCTGCCAGGGTGTTCTTGTCCTCACCAGCCGTGAGGTGACTCGGGGCGAGGCCACGAACGAAGCCGTGTGTCCCCCGGGCTCGGGGCGTCACCGTCCCCTCGGGCCACCGGCAGATGCTCCCGATGGCGGGGTGGGGGTCACAGCCTCGAGCCAGCGCCACACACATCCCGGCACCTCAGGGACCGGACAAACCGCGAGGAAAACGAGATTTTCCCTTGTTCTGGCGTTTCGGCGAGGTGACGACCCCTCCTGGCTGCCCGTGCCCTCTGCGGGCGGGCATGGGTGACACATTTCCCGGACCAGCCGCGTCTCCTTAGTTTCGTTTCTGCATCAGAGGCTTCTCCCGAGATTCCAGCCCTCAGCCAGCATTCCAAAGGGTGTTTTTCCCGGGGAGACAAGGCTTTGTCATTTCTGCATGCTGCAGACACAGGAGGGGTTCCAGGGCAGATCTCAGGCTCGGGTGATGTCTTGGTGTCCAGAGCATCACCAGCACATCCATAAGCCTGAAATCCAAATAACCAAGGCGTCTTCAGGATGTCTGTCCCTGTGGGGTGTCCCTCTCCTCGTGTCTTTCTCCTTTTATTTCCTTTTCACCACATTTTTTCCTCTTTATGATCATTTCACCTCTCACAGCTCGCCTTCCGCTTCCGACCTCAATCTCCACAGCCCTTCCCTATTCCATGATCCACGTTATTGTTATGTGAAGCTGCTCCACTCAGATCAGCTCTAAACTCTATCTTTTTCATGAAAAACGTTGCAGGATCCGTTCCTGGAAATGAGGACAGTCCCGTGTGGGCAGAGGCAGCCAGGGTTGGGGCCACGTTGTTCCCCGAGCTGACGCGCGAGGCGAGAGATGACGGTGGGTAGGAAACAAACCCCCTCTTCCCTTTCATCTTCCCAGGGTGGATGGCTGGGCGGTGACAGCCTTGAAAGGCAGTGTTTAAATCACTGCTTTTTCCAATTTAGGGAGGTTTGGGGTTTTTAATAGGTAGATGTTCATGTGGTAGGGAAGGGGAGAGGTAATGTTGCTAATTAGTGAGAGCGCTTAGCAGAGCTCGCGTGGGCAGCTCCCTGGGACTGCAGCTGCTGTATTTATCTGTGTCGTGGGCGTGGGTGGGCTCATAATGAACTTTTCCATGATTAATTGGATAATGAGAGACTCAGCAGCCTCGTCGGGGAGAGGTCGGGAGGGGAATCGTCTCCTCTGAGGGGAAATCAGAGGGTGCCCAGTCCTGCATCAGTGATTCTGCACCTTCAGCACCCAAGACTGGAGGTTTAAAATGGAGGTTTTCATCCCATTTTTCCCAGGATGGCTGCGTAGAGACTGACCTGAACACCTGGAAAGGGGAGGTCTCTGGAGGAGACACGCAGCCCTCTGGCCCTCGATCCTCTGGATATCTCCGCTCCTCGCAGCACAGGGGTGAGCTTGGGCACCAGTCCTGGGGGTTGGGTCCAGGTGTTTGGGATTGGTAAAACTCAGAGTTAGGGATTTTAGTGGATAAAGGTGACACTGGCTGCTGGCCTCATCCAAGCCTCTCCCTGCTGCGCTTCCGAGGGAGCTGGAACGTGACATTATGGAGGAGACTACAGAAAATAGGAAGTTCTTTGGGGAGGAGTTGGCTTTCCTGGGTTTTTACTTCCTTCTCAAAGCTGGGGAGCAATGCTGAGAAAAGTCCAATCCCGGAACATTAAAAATCATTGTTCAGATGCAAAGTGCCTCCCACAGATTCCCCAAAATATCCTTTTAGTGCATCAAACTGTCAGGATTCCTCAGGTCCTGCTGTGCAGAGCTCTCGGAGCATGGAACACTGCACTGGTTACCCTGCAGGCAAAATGCTCCCCCTTTTTTCCAGGGCTTTCCAGACCACACTGGGCCATGCTGTGCAGGGTTTTGACCCAAGTACTGTTTTTCCTGGCTGTCAGGGATGTTTTTTGGGACAGGCTGGGGGAGTTTGGAGAGCTGGGGGAAAGCCAGGGCAGTGAGTTCACTGCAGTGACAAAATGGAGTGGAACTTTCTCTGTCTGTGCACGATCCGATGCTGTCAGAGAGGTCCTGGCCTCTCATCCACACTGGGAGTGCCTTTGGAAGCTGAATGGATCCCTGGGAGGGAGATCGTTCCCCGAGTGTTGCTGGCACCCGCAGCTGACAGGAGGAGGCTCCCTCTGACCACTGATCACTGGAAGGAACAGGAACTGGAAGTGCCTGGTGTTGTGGATCCAAACCTCTCGCTTTTTCCTGACTGGAAAATCCTGGTTTAAGAGGTGGTGAAGTGGAAAAACAACTTCCGTGGGCTGGAAACTTTCAGAGACACCAAGCATGGAATCCAGAAGTATTTCCCCAGCTGTAACCTTCCTGTTCCAGCGTCCAGAGCTTTAGGGACTTCCTGCATGAACAATAACTGGATAGTCCGTGGTTCCTTTCTCCTCCCTCCTTGCCAATCCCTTGAAACAATCCTTTCAGCACTGCAATCATTGTTGGAAGAGTGAAAGCCAGCAAAGCCAAGTGAAACCCCTTCATTCACCCCACGGATGCAGCTCAGAAGAAAATCCACAGTGTGGCACTTTGCTGACAAGGACCCACTGGAAAATTGGGATTTTGCCATGTTTCCAACAATTTGCAGCATTCCTCAGGCAAAGCTGTGCTCCAAGCATGGGGAACTCCCTCCAAACACATAATAAATTAGAAAAATTCCTCAGTTTCGTGACATGAGCAGCTGGAAAGAGCAGGAGCTGGAAGGTTTGGATGAACACTTCCATGCTGTGGCCTTGGCAGGAGCTGTGACTCAGAGGAGGGACGATGGCACTTGTGTCTGCAGAGGTGACGAGGTTCCTGCTTGCTGCTTGGGCCAGCTGAGGAGCAGCAGCTGTTCTGAGTACTGTCAGGGTGGCTAAAAACCACCATGGCTGTTCCATCAGCTCCTTCTAGCCCTGTGCTGGAGTCATGGCTGTTCTAGGAGAGGGTTTGGGGTTGGATTTAGCCAGGAGAGGAGCTGAAATTCACCTTTCTGGACCATTTTTTTAACCACGAAGGCTAAAGTCAGGTCGTGTTTTGTGATCTCTCCTCCTCCACGACCCCGTCAGTGGTTTCACCGCCCACCTCACGCCCCATCCCGGGGTTTTTTCCCTCCCCACAGCCATGGATTTCCCGCAGCACAGCCAGCAGGTGCTGGAGCAGCTGAACCAGCAGCGGCAGCTGGGGCTGCTCTGCGACTGCACTTTCGTGGTGGATGGCATCGACTTCAAGGCCCACAAGGCCGTGCTGGCCGCCTGCAGCGACTACTTCCGCATGCTCTTTGTGGACCAGAAGGACGTGGTGCACCTGGACATCAGCAACGCCGCAGGTAGGCCTGTGGTTTTTATCCAGGATCCCTCCCAGCCCCTTAAACGATGCAGTTCGTGCCCAGGCTTCGAGGAATGCTCTTCAGCTTGTTATTTTGAGCGTTTCAAAATGAGAGAGTGAGGGGTGAGGGCTCATTTCTGGTTGTGTCACCTCCCCTGCAGGCCTGGGCCAGGTTCTGGAGTTCATGTACACGGCTAAGCTGAGCCTGAGCCCCGACAACGTGGAGGATGTGCTGGCCGTGGCAGGTTTCCTGCAGATGCAGGAGATTGTCAGCGCTTGCAACGCGCTCAAATCTCTCTCTGTGCCCCCAGAAAATTCCCCTGGGATGAACCAGCAGCCCCCCGAGAGCGGTACGTACCCTCCTGTCTTCCCCTCACCGGCAAAGATTTACCCACTTATGCCTCATGCAATCCAGAATTTATCCACTTCTGCTCCTTGGCCACCTTGCAAACCCAGTTCCTGGGTGCATCTGGTGCACCTGGATGGAGTTTGATCCTCTTGGGCAGCACCAGCAGTTGAAAAATTGCTGCTTCTGTGAATTCTGTGGGATTTGGGAATCAGAATCAAAGGTGTTCATCCCTGGCAGCAGCAGCTGGATGGCTTCGCCTGTTCCCTCGCAGGAGCCAACAAGGTGGCGGCCGATGACAAGGCACCGGTGGTGGCAGAAGCTCTGGGGGAGCCTGACAAAGCCAAAGCAGCTGCTCCTGACGCCGAGGGGAAGGAGGAGAAGCCGGAGGCCGCGGCACAACCTGAGGCGCCTGCAGAGCAGCCGGCTGGCCGGGAAGGTGAGCCACCAAGGGGTGACGTCCTGGGTCGTGCTGTCACCCCCAGCACACCCTGTCCTGACACTACGGTGCTCCCAGGGGCAGGCGCTGCCATCCAGGAGGATCCCAAGGCCGACGTTCCCGGGCTCCCGCGGCCGTCGGAGAGCGCGGTGGGCAGCGGCAGCCCCGCAGCCATGGACACCGCCAGGACGGGAGGTGCGTGGGTGAGCAGGGCCGGGACAAAGCCAAGCCCTCATTCTCTGTGGAATTAATTGTGTGGCACGGATCCTCTGGGAGCAGTTTTCATGGAGCATAGCGAGGAGAGCCGGGAAATTCTCCTCTGCCTGCACACGCTTTGGGAATTTAGGGCAGATCACCTGCAAAATTCAAAGTGATTCCAGGCAAAGGTGATGATGGATGAGCTTTCACTTCCCTTCTGAGTCAGATGTTTCTGTGGTTTCACTGGGGACAGGGGACGCCTCATCCCAGTCTCCTTAGGTTAGGAAATACAGGTGGATTTTGTGCCTCTGCTGCCGCTCCCAAGTTTGAGCACCCCCATTTTCTACCGTCCTGCAGAGATGAAGCCGGAAGGGAAGGAGGAAGAGGGGGAGATGATAGTGGAGGAGGAAGATGAGAATAAAATCCCTGAGGAGGAGCCCCCCCAGCTGGAGAACGGGGAAAACACTGAGGATAACGAGTCGGGAAGCACGGATTCTGGGCAGGAGAACTCAGGGGAGCCGCGCCTGCTGCGCTCCGGCACCTACAGCGACCGCACCGAGTCCAAGGCCTACGGCTCCGTCACACACAAGTGCGAGGTGAGGCCGGCTGGGCCCCTGGGCAGCATCTCCAGGTGCCAGCGGGTGCCTCGGGGACAGCGGGGTGACACTGCCTGTCTCTCCATCCCTAGGACTGTGGGAAGGAGTTCACCCACACCGGGAACTTCAAGCGGCACATCCGTATCCACACCGGAGAGAAGCCCTTCTCGTGCAGGGAGTGCAACAAGGCCTTCTCCGACCCAGCCGCCTGCAAGGCCCACGAGAAGACACACAGGTACAGGTGGGGCCAGGGAAAGAGGCCTGAAAAATGTGAGGTTTGCTGGGAATCCTTTAGAAATCCACCGGTGTGTTGGGGTATCCAGGAGGAGATGTGTCTTTCTGCCTCTGTCATAGTCACAGAATAGTTCTGAGTTGGAAGGGATCCACAAGGATCACGTCCAGCTCCTGGCCCTGCACAGACACCATCAGAATCCCATCCTGTGTCTGAGAGCACTGTCCAGATTGTTCTTCCCTTTTGTGTTGTTTCATGGACTCCCCATCCCTGGAAGCATTCAGGGTTGGATGGGGCTTGGAGCAACCTGATCTAGTGGCAGGTGGGGTCCGCTGGAACAAGATGAGCTTGGGGGTCCCTCCCAGCCCAAGCCATTCCGTGCTGGCTGTGGCTCTGGCCACAGGGGGGGTGGCGTCTGGGGGGTGACGCTCAGCCCAGGGCAGCAAGACTCCGGTGCTGGGTGTGACATTCCCGCCTCGTCCCAGCCCGCTGAAGCCGTACGGCTGCGAGGAGTGCGGGAAGAGCTACCGGCTCATCAGCCTCCTGAACCTGCACAAGAAACGGCACACGGGTGAGGCCCGCTACCGCTGCGAGGACTGCGGCAAGCTCTTCACCACCTCGGGCAACCTGAAGCGGCACCAGCTGGTGCACAGCGGGGAGAAGCCCTACCAGTGTGACTACTGCGGGCGCTCCTTCTCCGACCCCACCTCCAAGATGCGCCACCTGGAGACGCACGACACCGACAAGGAGCACAAGTGTCCCCACTGCGACAAGAAGTTCAACCAGGTGTGCTGGGGAGCAGGGAAGCTGGGCCAGCGCCGTCCTGGAAGGGAGATATGTCCGTGGGATGCAGTTCGGGGCTCCCAGAGCTGCCCTGGGATGGTGGTGTGTCCGTGAGGTGTAGTTGGGGGTCCCAGAGAGGTTCTGAAAGGGTGGATTATCCATGGGATCCAGCTGGGACTCCCAGAGCTGTCCTGGGGTGGTGGTGTATCTATGAGGTGTATCTGGGGGTCCCAGAGCGGTCCTGAAAGGGTGGATTATCCATGGGATGCAGTTTGGGGGTCCCAGAGCTTAGAAAGGGTGGCTTATCCATGGGGTGAAGTTTGGGGGTCCCAGAGGCCACTCCAAAAGGGATCCACAGGGATTCGGGTTGCTCTGAAGGGAGATGAGGTGGTTTGGGGCTCTCCCCATCCCATTCTCTATCCCCAGGTGGGGAATTTGAAGGCTCACCTGAAGATCCACATCGCAGATGGGCCCCTGAAGTGCCGGGAGTGCGGGAAGCAGTTCACCACGTCAGGTAACACGGGGGAGGGGGGCTGAGGGACTGAGTGACAGGACTATGGTCTGGGGGGAGCAGGGGTATTCCAGGGTTGGATCAGAGCCAGAGGAAGGATTTCATCCCAGTTTTACAGTGCCGCCCATGGTTGTGCTGCATGAATTCATGGTTTTCCCCATGGAGCCACACCTGGAAAGGGGCTCCTCATCCAAATGTTGGAGATGGGGATGTCTCCTCCCATCTTCTCCCAGCCTGCGTCAGAGCCAGAGGGTTGGAATGATCCCAGTGGAATCTTCTGATCCCCTCAAACACTGGGTGCTTGTCCTGGCTGTCTCCCCTTCCACGTTACTGCCTGATCCCAGGCAAGGTGCAGCCAACTTCCCTTGATCCCTGTGCAGTCCCTGCTCCCTGAATAGCACCAGGCTTTCCCGAGGGATTCTGGGGCTCTGGGAAGGAGGAAAAGGGGGAGGAGGATCCGGCGTCCTCCAGCCTGCCCTGCTCCCAGGTAACCTGAAGCGGCACCTGCGGATCCACAGCGGGGAGAAGCCGTACGTGTGCGTGCACTGCCAGCGCCAGTTCGCCGACCCCGGCGCGCTCCAGCGCCACGTCCGCATCCACACGGGTACGGACACGCTCCCGCCTCCCCGAGGGCTGCTCCTTCCCCTCGTGCTCCCCACCCACCTCCCCCGCCTTTCCCCAGGAGAGAAGCCGTGCCAGTGCTTGATCTGCGGGAAGGCCTTCACCCAGGCAAGCTCCCTCATCGCCCACGTGCGCCAGCACACCGGGGAGAAGCCCTACGTGTGCGAGCGGTGTGGGAAGAGGTGAGGATTCCCCTTGGGAATATCGGGAGGGGCACCTGGTGGTGTGGGAGTATCACCGCAGCCGGGTGCCGTCCTCTGGAGGGAGGGTGGAGGTGCCAGGGTGATACCTTGGACTGTCAGACCGTGGTGTCGCTCCCGAAGGTTCGTCCAGTCGAGCCAGCTGGCCAACCACATCCGTCACCACGACAACATCCGGCCCCACAAGTGCACCGTCTGCAACAAAGCCTTCGTCAACGTGGGTGACCTGTCCAAGCACATCATCATCCACACGGGTGGGTACCTCCCAACACCCTGCACCGCCCCTGGGCAGCACCCCCTCACCCGCCCCCCTTCCCTGTCCCCTTCCCAGGGGAGAAGCCATTCCTGTGTGACAAGTGCGGGCGCGGCTTCAACCGCGTGGACAACCTGCGCTCCCACGTGAAGACCGTGCACCAGGGCAAGGCCGGCATCAAAATCCTGGAGCCCGAGGAAGGCGATGAGGTCAACATCGTCACCGTGGCGTCCGATGACATGGTGACACTGGCCACCGAGGCGCTGGCTGCCACCGCTGTCACGCAGCTCACGGGTGAGCTGGGGGGCCCACGGGGTTCCCAAAGGGAGCTTATCCATGGCGGGAAGCTTGGGAGCCATCCAGAAGGGAAAGTTAGCGGTGAGGTGTAGCTGGGAGGTCCTGGAGTTGTCCTGAAATGGAAACTTACCCATTGGGAGAAGCTGGCTGGTCCCAGAGTTGTCCCCAGAGGAAGATTGATTTATGGGGTTTCAGCTTAGGGGACTCAGGAGTCATCCCAAAATGGAAATTTACCCATGGAGATGCAGCTTGGGGGTCTTGGAGGTGTCCTGAAAAGGAGGTTTATCCATGGGATGCAGCTTGGAGGTCCCAGGTGCCATCCCAGAAGGGAGATTTTATCCTTGGAGAGGAGCTTGGGTGTTCCATGAGCCACCCCAAAAGGAAAACTTATCTGTGGGGAGCAGCTGGAGGGGCCTGGAACAGTCACGAGAGCGAGGTAAATTTATGGGGGTGCAACTTAGAGGTCCCAGGAGCCACCCTAAAAGTGAAATTTATCTATGGGATGCAGGTTGCGCATCCTAGGACTGTCTTAAAAGGGGGTGAGTCTCCAGGGAGCAGCTTGGGGTTCCAAGAGACATCCCAAAAATGAGACTTTTTTGGGGCAGGGGATCCCAGGAGCCCTTCCAGAGGGGAAACTTGTCCCTAGGGAGCAGCTTGGGTACCTTGGGGCGGTTCTGAAAGGGAGGTTTGTCCATGAGGTGCAGTTTGAGGGGCCCAAGAGTCACCCCAAAAGTGACTTTTTGTCACTTCGGGGTGAGGCATGGTGGGGCTTTTCCGTGGGATGCAGCTTGGAGGTCTTGGAGTCCCCAAAGGCACTGGAGATTTATCCAAGGGTGCAGCACCCGAGTCTGGGCAGCCTCACATCCCACTGGAGCTGCTCCCAGCCTCGGCACTGGGCAGGATCCAGGGCTGGGGGGGAATTCGTGCTCAGCCGGGGCCCCCCAGTGTCCCTGTCGCCCCCAATGTCCCTGTCCCACCCTGTCCCCGCAGTGGTGCCCGTGGCGGCCGCGGTGACGGCAGATGAGACCGAAGCACTTAAAGCCGAGATCACCAAAGCGGTGAAGCAGGTGCAGGAGGCAGGTGAGACCGGGAATACCGGGCTGGCTCCTCCCATCCCACCAGCCCAGCGGCACCGGGAATACCGGGCTGGCTCTTCCCGTCGCACCGCCCCAGCGTCTCCCCCATTTTTGCGTGTTTCTCTCTCCCCCGGCAGACCCCAACACGCAGATCCTTTACGCCTGCGATTCCTGCGGGGAGAAGTTCCTGGACGCCAGCAGCCTGGCGCAGCACGTGCGCATCCACACGGCCCAGGCGCTCGTCATGTTCCAGGCGGAGCCGGACTTCTACCAGCCCTACGGCGCCGCGGGCTGGCCGGCGGAGCAGGTCATCCCCGCCGGGGAGCTCNCCCCGGCCCCCGAGTGAGCCCGCCCCCACCCAGCCTTTATTTAAGACAGCTCGGAAATGGTGTAAAAAGTGTATTTCTGGAAGGAAAGAGATGGAATAAAATGCAATATTTTGTAAGGGTTGGTGCTCAGGGAGGGGGACATGCTGTGGCTTCTCCCCCAGGGGATGTTCTGGGGCTCCTGCAGAGCTGGAGCTCAGCGGGGGGACAGAAATACTCGATCGCTGCTGAGAGTGTGAAGGGCTGAGAGCGGGGATAAACGAGATGATAAGGGATAAAAGCGGTGGTTCAAGGTTCAAGGTCTGGGGGCTCAGCTGGGCACACCCACAAGGGACCCCCAGGCTGGGGGACTCGGGGGCCCTGTGTCCATCCCTGTCTGTCCCTGGCCCGGGGGGCAGCGCTGGCTCCAGCCTTTGCCCCCCTCTGCTGGGACTGGGGAGCTGCAGGGCCCCCCACAAAGGCAGGAGAGGCAGGAGCCCCAAAATGTGACCCTGTGTGTCCAGCTGGACTGACACACAGGCCCTGCTCTGTCCCCTCAGAGCCCCCCAGCTCCCCAGGGTGGGGAGGGAAAGGAGACACACACAGACACATTGACAGGAGCGCGTCCAGCCAGGACAGATGGACACAGAGATGGCTGCAGGTCCAGCTGGACACATGGAAAGCTCCATATGGTTGGACAGTGGTGGAGACACATGGACAAATCACTTTCGGGCCAGACAGTTTCACATCCAGTTGGACACCTGGACAAGTGTCTGTCCATCCATGTGCTCACCTGTGCCACCATCCATGTGTCCGTCTGTCCTTATCCCTGCTCCCCAGCCTGGAGGGGTTGGAGGATTCAGGACAGGCTGTGCTGGACACATGGACAGGGCTGTGGATGGTCAGACGTTCAGTTGGAAATGGCTGGACAGACGGACGGATGGATGGACGGATGGACGGACGGACGGATGGATGGATCCAGGGATGGATCCAGGGATGGATCCAGGGATGGATGGACACAGGGATGGCTGGACTGGCAGATACAGACAGGGGCATGACCAGCTGGACACATGGACAGTTCACACCCAGACAGAAGGACCATTGCATGTCCAGTCGGACAGTCTATGTCCAGCTGGACACACGGACATTGCATGTGCAGCTGGACAGACGCCATCCATCCATCCATCCGTCCATCCATCCGTCTATCCATGTTGGGATGTACGGTGTCCGTGTGTCCAGCTGGGTGTAGTGTCCCACTGTCCACACGGACACTCCCCTGTTCTGTCCATCTGACATGTCCATGGGATGGGTGAAGGGGATGGGCATGGATGGACAGGTCCAAGCCCAGCTGGGTGGACAGACACTGCACAGACACCTGGACACACAGACAGTTCACACCTGGCTGGACACACACACAGTGCCCTCCAGCCCCCCAGCCCTTGCAGAAGACCCCAAAAATGCCCCTTTTTACCCCAAAGGCCCCACTCAGAAACCAGCAGGGGTGGACCCTTCCCCCGTGCCCCCATAATCCACGTGTCCATCTAGCTGAGCCCCAGCCGTGTCCGGGGTCTGTCTGCCAGTCCTGCCTCACTCCCACCTCCCTGAGGGAGGGGGAAAGGCCAAGGCCCCACCCTGACCCCCCAGTGGGACTTGGGGGTCCCTGTGGGGTGTCCCTGGCCAGGCTCCCAACAGCCACCCCCATCCTTTTGTCCTGGTTTTACCCCAGAACAGGCTCTGTTCTTCCCCCACCCTCAGCCCAGGGATTCAGGGTGAGGGGCTCCCCTTGTTTTGGAGGCCACCCTCCAAATTCTGTCCTAAACCTCTTTTACCACATCTGCTTGATTTTAACCCATTTACACCAGCCTTGATTAGGCTTCCCACTTGCACCTGGCAGGGATTTGGGTGGGAAAGCCATGAAAAACATCAAGTCTGCTCTGGTATTTCAAAGGATGATGAATATCAGAAATCCAGGGATAATTTTTGGACGGAGGAGTCACACGGAGGAGCTGGTGCGTGGTGAGGTTAACGGTGGGGGCAAACCCTGCAATTTCAGTTTTCACAAGTATTTATGACACAGGAGGGAAAATCAAGATAAATTGGATTCAGTGTGATGAAATGACCTTTTTTTCTGGTTGTTTTTAAAGGAGAGGTGGGTGACCCCTCCCTGGCAGCCCCCAAACCTCCCCTTCCCTGCTGCCCCTCCCCACGCCGAGGGACGAGGTCGGGGCGCCGACGTGTTTTGTATTTTTTAATAAAGTTCGTAATCCAATGGACACACAAAACAAAACTGCGCTGAGAAAAAAAAATAAACCAAAAATAAACAACAAAANGCACAGATTAAAAAAAAATGTATGTTGTGGGGATTTGATTTTTTTTTTTTAAAGTCAGTATTATATATATTTATATATATTATATATATATTTATATATACACACACCCACTGAGTTCTGCATATCCCACCAGGAAGGAAAAAAGCTCTCCCTTTTGTTTTGTTGTTTGTTTTGTATTCTCTTGCTTTTCAGTGTAAACTGTACATCCCAGATGAAGAGAAGACGGCTGCAGCAGGGGCCGGTGGAGGAAGAGGAAGGTTCACATCCGGAAAAAATCCCCCCCCCCC
>WAAG01083936.1:0-20126 GCA_013390105.1 Tichodroma muraria | reverse complement strand
TTGTGTGTTTTTTTTTTTCCTCAAAAAGGAGGCACGGGGAACCCAAGCCCAGTCCACCTGCTGAGTGCATCAGTTGTCCATAAGCTAAAGCAACATGTAAACATCCAAGGTTTGATCGAGGCCGGTCGGGCAGGAGGCTGGTTTCTGGCAGCATTTTTCTTCTTTCATAACCTTCTCTCCTTCTTTTGAATTAGTTTTATTTTAAGATTAATTTTTTGTGTGGTTTTTGGTGGGCTTTTTTTTTGTTGTTGTTTTTGTAACTGTTTGTTTTTTTGCTGCAGGGCCTTGGAAAAATTAAAAAAATTAAAATTAAAATAATAAAAAGTCAGTAACCGGTAAACAGCTCATACCGACGCGATGACAATCATCAGGTGAGGAGAGATGTTGGAGATGCTGGCGAGGAGGTCTGGGGCCAGGCGGGACAGGTGGCTTTCCGAGAACTCGCAGGGTGGGAAGATCTGCAGAACGTAGGCAGGCTGCAGGGAGGGAAAAAAACACTGATCAGAGACTCCCCACGCCTACAAATGCTTAAAAATGGGACATCTCGGTGATATTCTGTGTGCTTAAAGGAAAAATACCTTGGATATTTTTATATTGGATAAAATATTTTTGTCTTGGATAAAAAAGGAGCCATGGGTTTTGTTTCCCAGGTGGGGAGTTTTCCACACCACAGGTGTAGGAGCTGGCTGATTTTGCTGGCAAAGGCAGAAAAATTCCCATTAATTATCATTTTGGTGGTTGCTCCGAGCGCTGGCTGCTCATTCTGGGCTCTTTACACCCAGAATTAAATTACACACAGGTTAAATTGCATTCAGTGCAGCAACACCTGGAATAAACCCTCCACGGAATCAAATGCATTCTGCAAGAAAACACCAGCTGTCCTGGAAAAATCAGGATATGGGAAGAAATGAGGACTCTACTTCAGACATACAGAGCTGGGAAATGCATTTGGTTGCTTTTCAGCCCAAGATGATGAACTAGGAACACACCAAACACACATCTGGGGATTTCTGGCTTTGGGGTCACTTTTGTCGACTCCATCAACGATTATATTGATCCCATTGATAATTTATGGATCCCATCCATGTGTTTGATGGGTGATGGAAATGTGGGGGTTGTTTGACCAATAACCCCAGACAGTTCCAGCAGAAGCCCGAGCCACCCGTGCCATTAGGGACGGCTCCGGTGTCCCTGTGGCCCTCAGGGGATCCCTGCCTGTGCCATTAGGGACGGCTCCGGTGTCCCTGTGGCCCTCAGGGGATCCCTGCCCGTGCCATTAGGGACGGCTCCGGTGTCCCTGTGGCCCCGAGCCGTGCCGTACCTGGTTGGAGCCGGGGTTGGGCACGTTGATGATGCCTGCGGCCTGCTTGGCCTGCAGGTAACTGATGAACGCGGCCTTGAGCGACTCCGTCTGACTGACCACGTCCTCCTGGTCCCGGCCGCAGGGCAGGGCCAGCAGCAGGCAGTAATCGCTCTCCACCTGCAAGGGAAGGACATGCCTAGGGAAATGCTGGATGGGTGGGTGTTTTCCAGCCACCCATACACTGTCCAGGGGGGAAAATCCTCACTTTAAACTCCTTGATGTTACAATTTGTACCCCAGAGAAGCCGTGGCTGCCCCATCCCCAGAAGTGTCCAAGGCGAGGCTGGACAGGGCCTGGAGCAACCAGGGAAGGTGTCCCTGCCCATGGCAGGGGGTGGGATGGGCTTTAAGGCCCCTCCAACGCAAACCAGTCTGGGATTCTGTGATTCCAACACTTGTTGACAGCACGGCCACGGTGGAAAGGACTAAAAACGGATTTTCATGGCCTCCTGAACTCCCCACCTTACTCAGACACACTGAAGCCAGCAGGAGTTTGTCCCAGGGCTGAGGATGACTTAAAGGTTTCCCAGCTCTCCTTGCCTTTTCCACAAATGCAGTCTGAGAGCTACTGCTCCTCACCGGCAATCCGTGTTACACTCTCTGGGTTGAAGGGATCAGTGTTAATACCAGAATCCCAAAATAGAATCATAGGGATCTCCTGGACTGGAAGGAACCCACAGGGATCATCAAGTCCAACTCCAGGCCATGCACAGGATCCCAACAATCCCTCCCTGGGCTCTGGCAGCCTCCGGGCTGTGCCCTCTCCCTGAGGAGCCTACGTGACAGAAGCCCAGCTTTCTGAGAGCACCGGTGGTTTTCAGCCCTGCAGCTGAGTGAGCCCAGCCCACCTCTGAGCACAGGGATCCCCAAGCTCCCTCCATGCCCCACCCGGGCCCTCACCATCATCCTCCGTGCGACCCCCTCCAGCTGGGAGGCCTCGAGCCGCATGCGCTGCGCGATCCGCAGCGGGGGCCCTCCCTCGGGCGCCGGCAGTGACCGGTGCGCCAGGACGTTGTTCCCGGACACGAAGTGCAGCTGCACGGCCGCCGTGTCATTCTTGAGAGCCAGGAGACCCTGCCAGACAATGGGGTATTTCTGGGGAGAGAGGGAGAAGAGTATTACGCGCAGAGCAAGGAGAGCGGGATCTGAAACGCCGGCTGAGCTGCTCGGCTGCCACCGGTACTTCCATCGGACGTTTAAAGGCTCAGCAGAGGTGCAACACCAGATCAACCCTCTACAGGCCAGACTTGGGTTACATCCTGCTAAATCAAGAATTCAGTCCTCTTCCTTCCAGCTGGCCGGCCTGCCTGGGTGGACCCTGTCAGCCCAATCCCTCCACCACCCACCCAGCACAAGGCTGCTCCTGAATGCCGTTTTCCCTTTTACTAATGGACAAATTGAGAAATAATAACAGGAGAAGAACTGCTCGAGGTTATATGGGAGATACTCGGTGCTGAACACAGCTCTCAGCTCCTTGTTGGCACCTGTTCCTCACTGCCTCCTTCCTCTTCCTCATTTTCTATACTTGTGAGAGTGGCTTTTCCTTTTTATTTAAACAAAATACACCAACACTCTCCCCTGTCCACGAGGGTACACTTTCCAGGAAAATACTGACTTGTAGAACTGATTTGGAACAGTAAACATGGCTAAAATCCATCAGGGACAAAACAATGCCTTTTCTGCATCTGAAGTTTTTGATGCAAGAAAGGTCAGATTTGGGGCTACAGCTGAGACAGAAGCAGGTGACTGCCCTCCGGATCATGAGCACAACACTCACTGTCAGGAGCTGGACCATGTCCACCGGTCTCTGGGACACGGGGTGAGGGGATGGCTCCTGCTTGAGCGTGGACTGGGGCTCCGGGCGGCTGAGGGGCGGCCCCGAGGTCGTGGGGATAAACATGGATTGCTTGGGAACAGCCTGCGGCTGGTGCGGCGACGGAAGCTCCTGCTTCATGGAGATGGCAACGGGCGAGGGGTAGGAGGTCTGGCTGGTGTCCCCTTGTGCCCTCTGGAGGTGGACGTGGGGGTCCATCTGTGCCGTGTGCCTGTTCACAGGGGGGTGGTGACTCTGCTCCGGCCCTGCTGCCGACGGGCCCTTGGGATCCTGCGAGATCTGAGGGGTCTTGCTGCGGACTGGCTGGCTGGGGTGCGAGTGCTCGCCCTCCGGCAGACCCTGGGAAGCAGGCAGGAGGGAAAGGAAATATGTTTAGGCCAAAGATGTATTCAACCCCATCATAAGGCTGCCAGGACACCATCAGGTTCCTGGCAGAGATGCATCCATGTCACGGCACCAGCCCTGCTGCGGTAGCACCTGGGACAGTCCCCCAATTCCATGCCCACCTGAGCTGAAACCCCACTCCCTGAATCCTGCCCCAATCATCTTTAAAAAAGATGATATCATCTTTTAGTCTCACCATCCATCCAAGGATGCCTGACCCACGCACCACCTTGGTACTGACAATTCTCCCCCTGACACCTCCACATCCAGCAACCTGCAGGCAACTTCGCCCCTCCTGAGTGGAGTCCCAGAGGAGTTCAGGAAATGGGTTGTTTCGGCTTCCTCTGATGCTAAGCAGCATCTGAACCCCATTTCCCGCAAGAAACAGCTCAAAACCCTCCAGATTCCAGGGAGAAGGGATAAAGGGTTTTCTTTCTCACCTGAGACGGGGTCATGCTCCGGGAGGGCAGTCCGATGGGTGAGGCACCCGGGAACTGCGGATGCCCAAGCTGTGCCGTGTGGTAATTCCTCATGTCGCCGTACACGGAGCGGTAATCGTGGAAGGAGCTCCCGGCGGGATGCATGATCTGCACCCCGTGTGGGACCACCACGGGCTGCGTCAAGGGCAGCCCGGGCAGCTGGCTGCCCGAGGGCACGCTGAGCAGCCGGGGCTCGCTGTGGGGGGAGTGGGCCATCTTGCCTTCCGAGGATTTGGGAGTCTCTTTCCCAGGCTGCGGGGTCTTACTGACCGGGGGAGTTTTGACGGCGCCTTCGGGTGTCCGGGATTGTCGCGTTTCCGCGTGGTGCTCGCCCACGGCAGCCATGTGTGGGTGCATGATCATCCTGACGTCCCGCGGGACGTTGTACTGGTCCAGCCGCAGGCTGCTGGGGTGCATGCGGTAGTCGGGCTGCATCACCAGCACGTCGGACTGCACCGGGGCAGGCCCGCGGCACACTGCCGTGTGGTGGAAGTGCAGCTCCTCCTCGGGGGGATGCTGGGAGGACAGCGGGGGCATGACGATGTCTCGGATGGGCGCTGGCTGGGGCGTGCTGGATCGCTGAGGTTTGATCTCCATCTGGGGTTGCAGAGCAGCTCGGGGGGAGTGGAGCGCTTCCGGGCGGATGCCGTAGGGAATGCCAGAGAGAGGAGGGGTGTTCATCCTCACCTCACCTTGGGACAGATGGCCCAGGGACACAGTCTGTGTTACGCTGTGGGGGGGCATGATAACAGATTGCTCGGGATGCATGCTGGATATGTACTGAGGAACGGGAATTCCTGGCGCCAGCATGACCGGGGTGCTGCTGGACAAAGCCGGGGACGAGGTACTGCCGGGATGACAGGCCCGGGGGAACGGTGACGGTGAGTGCCCGCTGGTACGCGGCGAGTGCGGCTCCTGTTTGCTGACCCCCAGGTGGGAGATGGCCCGGTCGGTCGGGGTGCTGGGGCCCGAGCTGACATGGTTCGCTTCCGAGTGCATCTTCCCAGAGAGGGAAGGGTGGTGAGGACTAACTCCAGGACTCAGGTTGGAGGGTTGCAGACTCTTGGTCTCCACTTTCAGAGCAGCTGGGTCAGACAGTTTTTTGTTCACGACCATCTGGTTGTGGACCAGCACGGGTGGAGTGTTCACGGTCTGCGTCAGGACCTTGCCGGGCTGAGACGCTGGGGGCTGGACAGGGAGGTGGGATGAGTCGGGCTTGTCCAGCGCGGCGCGCTCCTGCTTGACGGAGGAGATGACGGGTGAGGTGTTGTAGGGCTGCGTTCCGAGTACCAACGAAGAATGGGTGGAAACAGTCCCATAGCCCGCCGAGGTCTGTGAGCCTTTCGGGGCCGGCTGGGACGGCGTAATAGGCTCCTGTTTAATCTGAGACTTGGATACAGACTGCTGGAACTCGATGTCCACAGCGCTGGCTGGGGGAATCTGGCTGATCTTGGCGCTGATTCGCTGAGGGCCTTCTGTCTTCTGCCCTGAGTAACTCAGGAGTACCACACCTTCCGAGGTGTTCACCCTCAGCCCTGGACTGGACCCAGTCTCCACAGGCCTCTCCTCGATAATAGACATCGATCCTGGATGAAACCTGCTGTTATCGTTTGCACTTGACCTCTGCTTAAATTTCGGCGATGGAGCATTGACGAGGCAGGTCTGGGTTTGGGGAGCTTGTTTTACCAAGGTGATCCTCGGAGCCTCCTCCAGATCCACGCTGTGGGGCATCCTGCTGATGACAGATGTGGCTTTGGGAGCAATCACGGTGTTGATCTTTTCCTTCTCGCTGAACACTGGCGCTTCAGCCACCGGTGGGTCCAGGGCGTTGGTGACAGGAACGGCTGGCTTCTCCTCAGAAACCGGCTTGATGGCCTCCACGGCAGGGTGGAGAGGTGCCTCCTCCAGGCACGGTGCGCTCACCGGCTCTGCGTGCGTCGTTGTCACGTGAGTGGAGGTTATGCTCGTCGCTGAGACGTATTTGGGCTCCATGAGTATCTTCCTCAAAGTGCTGGAGTTTGTGTCAATATCCGACGCCTTTGTGTCCGGTGGGAGAGCGGGCGGGGGTGTGGAATGGGCACGGGGCTCCTCATGCCTGACCATCCACTCTGGCACCTTGGCAGCACTGGAGTGAAGGGGGACGATGGTGGTGGGCACTGGGGTGGGCAGCTTGGCCGCCGCCGTGGGAACAGCAGGAAGGGCTGCATTCGGGGCACTCGGTGGTGTAACGGGAGCGTTTTCCAGGGGCGACCGGATCTTGAACCCGCTCTGACTCCCCTCATCGAGGGGGACCGGCGGGGTGCCCAGGTCCAGAGGAGCCGGAGCGGGCACCTTTGGAGAGGTGCTGCTCTCAGGGACAGCCTCGTGTGCAGCCACGTCAGCAGCCACAGCCTTGGTGACATCAGAAGCACCTGGCTCCATGGATGATGTGGATTTGATTTGCTTTTCCTCCTTTGAGGCTTCTTCAGGTTTTGTCTTTACTTCATTGGCGGGGGGTGATTTGCTCTGCACCCTCTCCGGCTCGAAGGTGTTAACTTCAGTGGCGTCGCCCTTCCTGCTCGTGCTCTTCTTGCGTCTCTGCCGCGTGGTTTTCTGACGGCCCTTTTCCTTCCGAGCGACTTCAGCCTCCTGCATGGTCTCGGCCTCCTGTGCAGAGTTGGAAGATTCGCTGAAGCTGACTTCAGACTCCTTGCTCTCAGTCTCCAAGGCCGATGGGACAGAGCCGGACACTGTCTGCACCACGGGCTCAACGGCAGCCTCAGTTTCTAGGATATTGTTCACTGCCTGATCTGTCTCGGGCTCCATCTCCTCCCGAGGGGACTGCAACACCAAGGGCTCTGTGGGGATTTCAGCCTCAGATTCAGCAGGATATGTCGGTGGCGCAGGGAAGCTTTCCGTCTCCCCAGAAATATCATTGATGATGGAGCCGATGGCTGCTGCCAGCTCCGTTTCACTGGCCTGGTGTGCAGGTTTATCTGCCTCCTCCTCCTGACGGACTTCAGCCACATCTGTTGTTGGCTCTTTGTAGGCAGCAATTGTCGGAGGAGTTTCAGTGAGTTTTGCAATGTTCTCCACCGCCTGCTCAAGCTCGATCTGCTTTGCTAACTGGGCAGCCTCAGGCGACTGCTTGGGCTCCCGCATCACCTCCTTTTCCATTTCTGGGAATGAATCTTCCACTTCATTCTTAGAGAAGTGGGGTGGCAGGACGTCCTCTTTTGGAGGGCTCTTCATCTTGGGTGGTGACACCGCCACCGGTTCTGCCTCCTCTTCGGTGGGCCGCAAGGCACCCTTGACTTCATCGACGTTGAGGCGTATTTCTACATTTTTGAGACACACAGATGCCTTATCAACGACGGTTTTGGTATTTTTGTATCTTCCCCTTTTGGATTTCGTAACCTTTTCTGGCACCGGCTTCTTCTCAGAGATCTCAGCTGTGGGGATTTCTAGCTGATTTTTCTCCACATCCAGTTCTTTCCGATCACGTTTCTGCTCACTTGCTGCCAGCTCTTTCTCAGTGGCTTTTGCTTTATTGCTGCTGTCGCTAATGCTCGATTCCTGACCACTTCTTTCAGCAGCATCTTCGGATTCAGCCGCGGTATCAGCTTTTGGCTCATTCTTCCCTTTCTTCCCCTGTTGGCTGGTAGCAGCTGATGAGTGAGTGTGTGTGAGCTTCTGGGATCTAGGAGACCTCCAACCCTCTGCAGGTTTAGGAGTTTCCACAGTATCTTTAGTTTCAGCCTCCTCCACCTCCTGTTGTACCAGTTCGGTCTTTATTGGAGAAATGTCCTCCTCTGGCTTACGGCGGGTTTTGGGAGGTCTTCCCCTCCTCGGGGTTGTGGGAACAGCTGTCACAGTTTCCTGTGGTTCCTTTTCCACTCTCTTCCTGGTGGATCTAGTGACCTCCATGGAGTCCTTCACTGGAGACGGGCCCTCATTGTCCCCTGTGGTAGCATAGACAGACCTCACGTTTCTCCGCCTGGTCCTGCCTATTGGCAAGCTCAGCTCCACGTTTTCTGTCTCTGCAGAAGAACTCGGGGATTTAGCAGCATTCCTTGAAACCTTTTCTGGCTCCACTTTCAATTCAGAAAGCTTCTGGGTCTCCCCACGAGGCGAGCTCGACCTTTTCATTTTTTCACGGTCAATTCTTTCACTCTTCCTCGTGACAGGTTTTTCCATGACATTAGCTGCAGCTGACTGCACGGGAGTCTTGGACCGTTTACTTTTGTAGGATTTTTTATCCTTTACAACAACTGGAGGCTCCACTTCCATATCATTGTCGGAAACAGGCGGCAGGACCTCAGCAGCTGCCTCCACCTTTTGACTCACACCAGGATCGGTGTTGGCAGAGGGTGGAGGATTTTCCTCTTTAGGTTCCACAGCCTCATCTGACTTCTGAACTAGCTTGGGCGGAGGTGGAAGCAACTGGGCAGCCTCAGGTTCTGGATCTACGCTGATGTCTGCATCGGAAAATGAGGCCCCAGGAGTGGGAGGTTTAGTATCCAAGTACGAAGGATGCTCTGTTGCCACAGCATCTTCCTCAGGCGCCAGGCTTGTAGCAACAATTTCTTTACTTGCTTCTACAACTGGCAGAGGTTCCGTTTGCTCAGGAGGTTCCATTTTGACAGGAGCAGCAATTTCAGGAAAAGGTTTTTGTTCCTCTGCTGCAGCAGCAGGTTCAGAAAGTTTCTCTTCTTTGACAGAAGCTGGTTCCACCAGGACCTTTTCACTCACTGTTTTCTCAGGAGCGATGGGAGCTGGTTCCTGTGGGAGGATGGTGACTGAAGAAGGACCAACAACTGAGGAAGGTTTATGTTCTGTTTCTTTACTATCAGGAACCATTTCTGGTGTTTTCGGCCGGTTTTCTTTATCTTCCGGTTTCTCCACTTCTTTTGGTTTCTGATCTTTCTCCTTTTCTTTCTGCTGCATTCGTGTCAGCTCAACAAACCTACTGTGGAAGAGAACCACCGGCTCTTGCACCAAATCAGCCGTGCTGTTCGTTCCATCGGAGGAGGACTGTCTTCCGTACAACCTTCCAGAGATGAAGTCCAGATCATCATCCTTCCTCTCTAAATGCTGCAGGCGTTTGGAGTCCTGTTCAAATATTGAACTGTGCAAAAACCGAGAAGCGAACAGTTCCTGCCGCTCTTGTTCCTCCTCTTTATGATCTTCTTTCTTATCATCCAGTTTTCCACCTTCAGAATCAGTTCTGATTTTTTTCTTTTTCATATACCAGGATGGAATAGGTCTTGGAGCAGAGTCAACCTTCTCTTTGTCTTTATTGTTTCTAAAACTAGCAAATCTTGAATCCCAGTCTAGAAAGGACCAGTTTTCCTCTCTGGAGGAAGAGAGGGATTTAGCCCTTTCAAGCAAGGCCTTTGTGTCAGGTGTGATTGTCTTGTCCAATGCAAAAGAGTAGAATTTGTTTCTTTCTAAAGAACTGGACTGGAGTCTCTCCTCTCTTTCACGGAACTTCTCTTCTCTGTCCCTTAATAAAAAAGACAACCTGGAACTCTCTAACAAGGACGAGGCTTTTGGGGAATGGGGCTTGTTTTCGCCATCGTCATCTGAATCTGAAGGCACCTCCCCAGGTTCCAGGTCTCGGACAGACCGTTTCCGTATGCTGTCTCTTTTCACAATGCTGCTTGGAAAGCTGATATCGACTCTCCCAGGCTCTTGCTTTACTTGGGTTTCCCACCTACTCGAGTCTTCCTCAGAACTCAGTGCAGAGAGTTTTATTTTAGCCATTTCTGCCATCTGCTCCCTTCTGCTGGAATCGTAAGGATTGAATTTCAGTGAGTCCTCCCTCACAGTCATGTTGGAGTATGAAAGACCCTTTTCTTCTATTTTAGGTGACTCTTTGGTTTCCTTCAATGGCATTAACCTTGGAGAATCAAGTGTGTCATCATCCTCATGGAACGGGAAGTGTCTGATGCTTGGGGAACAGGACATCCTTTCAGAGTCCTCACTTACCTGACGAGAACTTCTGTAGTTCCTTTCTCTCTTAGTGCTAATTTCAAAGTCAAACTGGTCAGTCTTTTTCCTTTTACTGGGTGGAGAGTCATCAGTGACATCTTGTGGAGGCTTTCCCACCTCGTGAACCAGACTCCGCTTTTCATATTCATCCACATCTTTCTTTGGGCTGCCAAACTTCTCCGACTTTGCTATCTCCATTTCCAGCTGCTGTTTCAACCTGCGACTTTGCTCCATTTGTTTCCGGTAGCTCTGTGTGTGGTCAATGTCGATGCTGATTTTTTCCTCCGTGTCAGCTGACTGAGGTTTCTCTTGGCCAAGTTTATGGTCTGGTGTTTCTTCAGGGAGGCCAGAGTAGTTCTTCCTTGTGTCCTCTCTCTCCGTTCCCTGCTCATCCAGGAGCTGTACCTGTTTATGCTGGGGTTTTACTGGGTTCAGTTTTTTAGGAGGGAGTTCCTGAACTTCCACAGGTTCATCAGGTGCCTCCATGAGCCTCACCTGCAGATCCAGGGTGGGACGCAGGCCAACCCCACCAACATTAACAGTGTCCTGAATTTCTTTGGGACTAGTAACAGGAACAAGTCTTTCCAGTTTGAGTTTTTTAGATTCCCTTTTAAGCATCTCCTTCCTCAGGGGTTTTCTCTCCAATTCTCCTTCCCTTAACGCTGGTGCTTCTCTAGACGACGCTGTCGCATCAAGCTGCTTTTTCAAAACTGTGCGTGCATCCTCCTCATCTTGGCTGCTCCGTTTTACATCCAGTTTTTGCCTCTCGGGTTTTGGATTCACATCAGCAAAACGCCTTTTACGAGCCTCCAACTTGTCTAAATCAACTGCGTTGGCCCCCTCAGAAGTTTGCTCTGTCTTCAAGTGCTTTTTGGGTTTAACTTTTCCTTCCTTGTCCACCACTTCGATGTGACTGGCAAGGGCTTTCTCCTTCTGTACCTTGGTTCTAACAGGTTCTGGCTTAGACTGCTCAGACTTGGCTTGCTCAGCCTGGGATGTCTGGGTTTTCTGTTCAAGCAGTGGGGATTTGAGAGTGTCGTTATCCAGCTTTGCCCTCAGTTTCTCCAGCGCAGGCTGATCGATCACCTTCCCCTCCTTTTCCTTCACACGGGTCAGCACAACACAGGGCATCAGATCCAGGCGGTTCTTTGCTGTCCCTTCTTTGTCACCCCTCTCTTTGCTTTGTTTACTGTTGCCCTTCAGCTTTTCTGGGCTGGGCTCTCTCTCATTCTCCTGATCCGTTTCCGAGGACTGAGAGCTGGGCGAATGGATTTTCGCTTTTCGTTTCTGCTTATCTGTTTTCTCCTTCTCTATTTTTTCCAGCTTTTCCTTCCTCACCAAGCGCTTCTCCTTTTCCACCCTCTCCTGCTCAAAAACGCGCTCTTTCTCCACTTTCTCGTTTTTTGCGTATCGTTCCACGCGGGCTTTGTCCAGCTTGTCGTATCGCGGAGGGGACAGCGAGCTGCAGCTGCCACTGCGATCTGAGGACCTGCTGTAAATCCTCCTCTCCGAGTCACTCTGCAGCCGTTCTGACTGCGAGGGGGACGCTCCGGGGCTCTGCGGGCGCCGGGAATGCGTCGGGCTCTGGCTCCGCTCGATCGGTCTCCGTTCGTGGTCTCTGTCCCGATCGGATTCGAATCGCTCCCTCTCCCGCTCCCTCTCCCGTTGCCTGTAGCTGTACTCCCTGATGTCCTGCTCGTACGGATCTCCCCGGTAATCCCGGTACTCGCGAGGGTCGTCGTAGTATCGTGGGTCGTAGTAGTCTCCTTGGTAGGGATCCCACTCGGCGTAGAATTCTCTGCCCCGAGCTGGGTATTCCCTACGAGGATCTTCAGGATACGTCCCTGGGGTCCGGACGGTCTCGTAGTAAGTACGGTCAGGGGCATATTCGTATGATCCTCTTCGCTCGTCCCTGCTAAACATAAGAATAAACAGATTCTAGTTCTCCTCCTCAACCAATGAACTCTGTTACCACAGTTTTTTGCTACGTAAAGGAACCATTTTCTCATCTTTTCTCCTACGTGCATCGAGGCAGATGCACACAGAGGTTTGTCAAGGAATCTGTGTGCAGTGGACTAAATACGTTTTGTTAACTTACCAAATACCAAATGTACTTCATGGGTAATATCGTAACAGCTCTTCCAAGCACTGTTTCAATATCCTCACTTCTTTGTTTTTGTCAAATTCAGACCTTGCAGGAAATAAAGGTAAAACCAACACAGCACCTGTGCCCCCACACAAGGCTGGCAGGGTGAAGACACCCCCTTATCCAGAACCTGAGACCTTCATTTGACTCTGAAAACATGAGTCAAATCAAAGTTCAGGCATGGAATCTCTCCATTACTAAGGAGCAAAGTTATGGTAAGATTTCTTTAAAAATCCTAAGCCCTGCAAGCGATCTTTTCATTCCCAAATTAGCTCTTCCACTGCATGCGACTTGCTGGCGTTGCCTGTTTACAGTACAACCAAGTCAACAAATATCAGGTTGTTTGTAAGATCAGGTGAATTAATTCAGCAAAGTAAGTCAAGCAATTTATGTTGTTATTTCAATACCTCCAAGCAGCAAAAATAAGTCATTTGTAAGACTGAACATGGCAGGGAGGTGGAATAAAGCTGGGGTTCCAATTCCCCACCATTACAGAGTGTTTTGCACACTCTGTACTAAGGTGGAGTCAGGCTCTGCTCCCAGGAACAGGGACAGGACAAGAGGAAACGGCCTCAAGCGGAGGTTCAGGTTGGACATCAGGAGGAACTTCTCCATGGAGGTGTCCAAGGAAGGCCTGGATGTGGCACTCGATGCTCTGGGCTGGGGACAAGGAGGGGATCAGTCACAGGTTGGACTTGATGACCTTGGAGGTCTTTTCCAACCTAAATGATTCTGGGATTTCTCATACGTTTATTTGGCTTCACAGTTTATATTTTATGTTGAAAGCTGGCAACTTCCACCTTTTAAGAAAAGTACAAAATTGAAAAAGGGACAAAACACTGAAGATGAAAATCTCATCCTGCAAGTGAAGTGGGATGTTGTGAAAAGCAGCTGTGAAGCTAAAAATATTGATCAGGGATTTTGTTTGTTTTTTCATTGTCTTTTTTTCCCTTTGGGTGCTATTTAGACTGGCTCCAACTACAACCTTGAGAGAATGTGCTTTGTGCAGATCTCAACACCTCTGCAAGGAGGAGCTTGGAGGGGCACCAGAAGCTGCAGAATTCCAGAAGTCACTGCAGAGCTCGCTCCACTGCTCCATGACCCATTATCCCTATGGATCTCCTGGTGACTATGTGAGCAGAGTGACAGAGAAGAAAAAACCAGACTAACGTATGTCCAAACGCCAGAAATCAGGGTCCTGCTCAGGATTATTCCATGGCAAAGACAAGCCCACCCGAGTCCTGTGTGCTAAAAAACATCCAAGAACGTCCTTCTCTTGCCTGAATCTGGCACAGTTCTGAGGAAATGCTTATTGCTGGCACATCACAACATCTGGCAAGGCCTGGGGAAGGCACACTTGTGTTTCCATTATGCAAATCCTGACTGCCAATTTCCAAACCCTGCTCGCTTTTAAATCTGCTCATTTTGCATTATGCCAGACCAATCTGTTTTGCTGCAAAGAACTACTGGGTTTATCCAGCTCCCAGGTACAACCAGCGTCACGCTGGGCGGGCAGAGCCCTAACAGTGAGCCATGCTCTGAAGGGAATAAAACATGGGTGTTTTTTCAGTCAGTGAAGGTAAAAAAGTCCAAAATGCGGAGTGTTTCTGTGCCAGGTCTTCAGGGATAAGTAAGTGGCCGTGCAGTGTGTGGTGCCAGCTGCTGCAAAGGGGCAGCCACACAGGACACAGCTTTATTCAAAATAAAAATGCATCCTTACTCAAGCTGTATTATTTTATCAAGTTACAAACAAAACTGTTGGAAAGAGGGAGGCGGAGGATCAGATTTTATTCTCTGCTCAAGGGCTGAGCAGCAGTTTATCAGACTTTATGTACACCCACCAACACACACATTTCTCTGTTACAGATAAGCTGCTGTTTGCATTCCTAAGACATGATGAATGACTCCCAACTGTGTCCTGGTGACCCACCAGAGAAACCAGATACTTAAATATGGATCACACAGACAACTGAAACCTCCACCTCAGCAGGAATTCCAGTAACTGGCTACGCCTCGGATGTGTGAGATCCTGTCTGCTCTAATCTGCACAATTTAAGTCTGATCACCATAAATTTAATCTAAAAAATAGTGAAGAGGTAAAAACAAAACAAAAAAAACCCAAAACATAAAATGTAGAGGTGTTTTTAATAAAGCTTAAAAAATAAGGATAAAGTTGAGAGGAAAAAAAACTTGTTCAAGAATTATGGCCTGAAGAAAGTTTGACTGTATGATGAGGAGGACAATGACTGTAAAAGGATTGTGTAAGTTGATGCTGGAAAACAAAATATTGAATGAAGATATTGATACGTGCCTTCTTTCTGCCAGCATTTCATAGAAGTCTCTGATATCTTGACCCGTTTTCTCCATGGAATGATAAAATGCCAACTGACTCTCACGATTTGCAAAGTCCACCTGAAAAAGAAAGGGGAAATCACATTCAGTCACAGAAACATCCCACTCTGCCAACATTTCCCTTTCTGCTGAAGGTGGGAGCAGAACTGAAAACGGGGGGTAAAATTTAATAAAGAATGTCAAACATTTCCCAATTCTGGCCCTGCACATGCCCAGGAATAAAGATCTTTCTCAGTGGAGCTGTGTAACTGCCTCCTTACTATGTTGTTGTAGCTGTCTAACCCAGAGGCTTCTGCTGGGTAAAGCAGCAGGAAAAACACACATTATTATCATGGTATTGATGTTTTTAATGCCAGAACAGTTCCAAAGTCCCTTTTATCTCAGGGCACTGCTACAGAGGGTCAGGATCACAAACCCATTCTGGACTCCATGGTGTTTGCCCGGGGTTATAGAGCAGGGAAAGAACCAAGACTCCTGAACTGCAGCTCCCTGTTCCAGCTACTCCAGGAACTGGTGTTTTCTAGTACTAAGAAGCTAATGGTACACTGAAAAAAAAAATTAAGGATTAGAAAGGATTTCATTACGTGTATGCCACATAATGGAGTCTTTTTAACACTCTAGTTCCTGTTATTTTTTAAATCAGCCCAGTCCTGTGTGTAACCACAGCAGTGGAGCACAGGCCCACATCGGGGGTATTGCTTATTCCAAAGTCATTAAGCAACAAGATCCACATGAGTTGTGAAGTTTTAAGGGACCACACACTCTGCTGCATAGGAAGGTGACTGATATCCAACACCACGCTCAGAAACTACAGAATATCCAACTCCCGGCCCTGGGTGAGGTGGGAAGCTGCTGAGATCACGCCTGACATCACTGCCCACTCTTTAGGAGAGGAGAAAGGAGGAGGAGGAAGATAATTCAAAGGGTTGGCTGACACCTCACGTCCCCAGTTAGTGGGACTGATGGGACAGTCAGAACAGGTATCACCACATTCACCCAAATCCAAGATATCCCTGTAAATGTTAAGTGCTGCTCCAGGAAGAAAAGTATTTTCTGTGAATTTTTTTAAGTAGTGTTTTCAATTATTGTTCAAAATCTGTTGCAAGGAAGGACGAGACGATCTTTAAGGCCTTTTCCAACCCAAACCATTCCATGATTCCATGAGTGCATGTTGAGGTTACTGTATCCCAGAGCTTGGACATCAGCATGGGGCAGCTGGATGCAGCCATGTGTTTTCCTGGAGGAACTCACACCTTCAGATTCCCCTTTTTCAACACGAGAACAGACAAAGTTTGCCTTGGATTGGGGTAAACGAGGCAGTGACACGGACACCGACACTCAGGAGCTCAGAGAGACAAGTTCAGCGAAACAAACGGCAGAATACTGGAAAAGGCTTTGTAGGTAACAGTTCAGGATTCCCTGACATCTTGATAAGCCAAGTATAAAAATATAATTTAAGCCTTTGATATGTGGGACGTGTGTGTCCCGCCAAGTATTCCTTGAGCCTGGCAGTCTGCACTGCCAGCATTTAAGGGGGATGGCCTAAATACAATTTGTTCCTCTTTTTTTGCCTGTTTTGCTTTGGTTTGGAGGTCATCTGCACACCTTAATTTTATTCCCACCGATTTTCCTCCCCTTGGTCTCTTTTACAGCTGCTTGTGCATATTCAATTTCATTGTAGAGAACCAGGGCCATGCCTTTTAAGCGGTCAAACACCACCTGTAAAAAACAAAAAAACAAAACAAAAACCAAATAAGAGCCTCATCCACAGGACTTAATGTCAGTCCCAACAAAATCCTAAGTCATGAGGATACCAGGAAGGAAATAATTTTTAGCAAGGTGAATTTCCAGGCTTTTCTGATGAGGCATATTGGAATGAAGAGACAATAAAAGGACACGGGACTGCTTTGAATTGTGGATATTGTGGCTTGAGGTATATTATGCCTTTATTTTGTTTTTCTGTATTTTACTTTGAGTATTTTTTCTTTGTTGACTGAGTTTTGTAGCATTTCTTTGGTAAGGTTATTTGTTTTTTTCCTTAAATTTCCAATGTGTTTTAGGGGGGAAAAAAGGTAAAGGGAACATTTAATCCCAAAGTGGAAACAGCTTTTGTTATCAGTCTGCAGTACCACTCACCAGTTGTTAAATGCCCAATTTCCAAATACTGCCTTCTGTTAGCAGCATAAATGTATGATTCAAGCAACAACAGCTACAATAAAGAACGTCAAAGCTGCAGCACAAACCCACAAAAATCCTTCGGGGAGGCCAGACCCTGATCCTGCAAAGATTTATACACGTTGCCTAATTTTAAGCACATCCATGTCCAATAAAAATACGCAGGACAACTCCCACACTGAAGTTTAGGCACGTGATAAATCACTTGCATGGGAGAGGCTCCCTCTGCATGACAAGGGTGTGTTGCACCATTGTCAACTTTCTCTCTTCTTCCATGTACTTTCGGCACTCTGATTGTCCTGACTGCTTTTAAAAAGTCTTTTCTTTTCTCGGTCTGATGAAAAAAACATAGTTATGTCTAATTATGTAATTAGCAAGTATGAGTAATTACGTAATTAGACACTGCTCTTCCAACTAACATTTAAGAAGTTTTGCTGGGGAGAGACTGTACTGCACAAGAGCAACAAACGGTTTCCAACACTCAACTTCTCGGCTCACTCAAAATACTTCTTTTTGGTTGCTGTCTATGTTGACAGAGCCCTGTCAGCCGAATTCCACCCCAGAGAGAAATTTTTTCTACCTGAACTATAAAGCCCTGGACAGTGGGGTTGAAAGGACAGGATGGGAAGAAAGGAAGACAGTAACGAGTTGGAAGCACATGCCAAAGCCTCCCACCTACCTTCACCACAGGCCCATATCGGCAGAAATGTCGGGTCAGATACTGATCCGTAACGTTTGTGGAAAGCCCATCTAACCACACGCAGTTTGTAGGCATGCTCTTCCCAAAACCCAGCTGGACACAAAAGGGCAAAACTTCCATCAGTACAGTGCACAAGGGTTAACCTCACTGAACAGAGCCTGCCTAATGAAAGACTTATTTGGAGAAAGCTGTTGTTTGTATGGATTTTCTAAAATTAGCATCTGGTGCAGGTGCAAGACAAAAATCAAAGAGCAATTAATGAAAATAATTCTGCTTGTTTAAACAAATACAGTGTTTGACAACACTGGGTTCTTCTACAGTTTGAATGTCTGAGAAGTGACAAGCTGACAGCCCTGGTGCTGCCAACCCCGTTTGCCATGGGGAGTGGGATGGATTCCCAGCACAGCCTCACCAGACGTGGACCTTCCAGGCCAGGGCATGTCAGTCCCTGAGTGCTCAATCCCAGGACTGCATGTGGACAGAGCCAACAAAAATGCTGATTAATCCCAAGCAGGTGGTGGTTGAAACCATCACACTCTGATCTGATCTCACGTTAAAAACCATCTTACTTCCATAAACTGCCCTGCTGCGAACATCCCTCGATGCGGCAGTGGAAGACACAAGAAGGACACAGTCCAGGGGAGCAGTTCTTTACCTTGAGCCGGTTATTCCCAAGATATTCCCCATCCATCTTCTTAATGGCCTTGCACACGCTGGCGATGTCGCAGTACTGCAGGAACGCGTACTGAGGGACTCCGTTCACCTTCTTGATGTCGATGTCCTGGGCACAAGCACAGAACACAACAACCCACAGTCAGCAGGCATTCCCATCTAGGAGGACTTGTGTTTTTTCAGGGACACGTGGCACAGCAAGCTCTTCAATTAGTATTTTCTTCAGAGAGAGGATTTAAACAATAGTAGACAGTTAAAACTTCGCTGTTCTGCTGCATCTCAAAACCAAATCCTTACTGAGCAGGGAAAGCTCTTTATCCTGCAGATTTAAAATCCAAGCCCGCAGAACTAAGCCTGGCCCGATCAACAAACACCAGCTTTAGGCTGTAAATATTGTATCAAGAAGAGACAATTCAGGATCAAAGAAATACAGATTAATTTTCACTCACAAAGGCTCAAGAGAAAACAACCTGCTCCGATCCTCATCTCTGAGCCAAGCCACGCTTCTTTTCTAAATAATCATGATCCATCCTGTTCCTAGAAACAAAAAGTAATGCTGGACTCATCTCTTGAACCAGTCTGACTCACAGCAAAGGCAAAAACGATCCTCAACTTTGACTGCTGTTGCTCTTTAAAACCAAGCCACCATGGGCCCATTCACAAGTACAGCCAGAGGCTCACAAAGCCAAATAAAGGCTGATTTTAATCGATTTGAAAAAGCCCAGCAAGCCAGGAGCTGACATTTGGTTAACAAACAAGCTCAGCACTAGCACTGGAAATGTACCCAAAGCCTCTGAACGAACTCATGATACTATGATTCATTCCAAGCTGAAAATAGGAGGTGGAGGGTTTGGCTGTATTTGCTGGAATAACAGGAGCTGCCTTTGTGAGCCACACATGGATCTGAGCACAAATATTCCAACATCCAGGACAGGCTAATTTCATGGTTAATAAATTTAGGGACAAGGTAGCAGTTTGATATGGTCTCACCCAAGAGTTCTTTATCTGGGAAAACAGAAGTAAACAGGGAGATTTACACAACTATTAGACTCCTACAGCCCTGGCCTAATGATTTAAGTGGAATATTAATAGAAAACTACACTTCCAAGTGTCTGAAGTAGCACGACTGCAACCACGGCAAATTATACATGACCACTCACCCTGGGCAAGCAATTCCTTGTGACAGGCAAATAAAGTATCATTATTGTGCTCATTACCCCTCAGAAAGGTTATAAAGCTGGTGCCTTCTGCACCTGAGCTTCCAAGTTTTCCTGGAAATGGCAAGGCAGCACTGCCTCCCAATTCTGAGCCATTAATAATGCTGACAGAGAGCACCATGGCACACAAAAGCCAATTTACACTACCACTGATAAGCATCTTTATCAGGAGAGCTCTGCTGCTCTAACACTGGAAAAGGGTTCAAGCTGCAGACACAGCACAAATTCATAAAACAGCATTGATGTCAAGGATACAGCAGAGTCTGGATACACAAGGGCTGCCAGACATCATAAAATGAGGATTTTATATCTGTCCACATTGTACATGGAAGGAACCTCCTATTCTTTTGGGGGTAGCAGGGATGGGGTTCCTGGTACGTGTGACTGATTCCTCAGCAGTGATAAAAACGTGTCAGAGCGGAGTGAAGGAGGCACAGCACGTTCACAAGCACCCACAGCTGACAGGGAGAACATGAACCATCTGAAGCCCTGACTGAACAGGAATCACAGAACGAATCCCAGGATGGTTTGGGTTGGAAGGGTCCTTACAGCTCATCCAGTCCCACTGCTGCCATGGGTAGGGACACCCTCCACTATCCCCGTCCAGCAAGGCACCTCCAGGGATGGGGCAGCCACCCTATCCCCTCCACATATCCTATCACCCTCCACAAGCCCCTTCCAGCCTGGCACCTCCAGGGATCGGGCAGCCACAGCTCCCCTGGGCAACCTGTGCCAAGGCCTCCCCACCCTCCCAGGGAAGAATTCCTTCCCAATATCCCATCTAATTCTGCCCTCCTTCAGCTTAAGGATTGTCCTGACACTCCATGCCCTT
>WAAG01083935.1:681-21338 GCA_013390105.1 Tichodroma muraria | reverse complement strand
GCCGCTGAGCGCTGAGGCGGCTGCCTCCCGCTGCTGGGCGGGAGAGGCGGGAGCGGCCCGGCCCGGCCCTGCCATCTCCCCCCGGAGGCCTCTCCGGCGAGCCGGGAGGGANTTTTTACCTCAGAGGATTACGCCCGCTCAGGGAATGGCCTGCGAAAGGGGCTGAGCGCCTCAGTGCAGCCGAGCCAGCAGTTTTCCCCATCCCTGGAAGACTAGCAACAGCTTGTTTTTTCCAGGGGGAGGCTGGTTTTCCCCAGGATATTTCTATGTCCCTGTGGAAAGCACACTGGTGGCTTCCCAGGACCAGAAGTGGAAAGTCATGGCCAGCATACAAGCGCCTGCCGTGCCAGGGAAAGCGCCTGTGGCCTGTTTCTGAGCCACTGGGAACATGCGTTTCCAGGACAGCTCTTTTCCAAGTGCAGTTCAGTACTCCACTCGCAACCCTTCAAGATTTTACTAAAATCACATATTTAGTGGAAAACTCAGCAATGAGTATCTCCTTGAAGGTCCTGCTGCTGATCAGTGGGGGGATGACATTGTAGCCAAATTGGTCTGAAACAAAAATCACTATTCATTCGAGGATATCTCCATTTTTCTACACATAAGCAACATTTCAGTCACAAGAAAGACCAGAAGCCACAGCAGCACAGTTAATTATTTTCATTTTGTTCACAATTTTAATGCTGAAATCTTCCATGAAAATGGAGAACAAAATGTTTTTACAAACACCAGGGTTATTGAAATTATTTAACTTTAAAAAATCAAGAGCATTAAATATAGGCATCAACAGTGTTTTGCTAGTGCTGTGTAACTGCGTGCATTATGTTGTGCCTTATTCCAGGAAGTTCAAGGAAATCCATTGCTTCCAAATGATTCACTCCTCCAACCTGGCACCCAGTTTCAAGTGAGTAGTACAGAAGAGTAACACATCCTACACATTCCCTGCAAACTTTGTTTAAAAGTCAATTTCAGGAATCCGGGATGGGCAATGCTCTGCCACAGCCAAACTATATACAGATATTGCCTTGTGCAGAAGCCTACTTGGCTATGTAACTGTATAAACTTGTTTGATATTTTGATTATTATATTGCTGCTAAGAACTCTCACCCAAATTAAATAGTTTCAGAGAGTTGCTTTCCAAGCACACAGGAAGATTAGAAGCCCCTTAAGGTTCCATTTATGGGCTATTAATTATTATTATTATTTATGTAATTCTCTTCTGTGCTAAGTACTTGTGACTCCATGTGCTTAAGGAGCTTACTGGAGGGATTCCAAAGCAAGGATGTTGCAAATGAGGAGAGGGAAGAAAAAGCCTGCTGCTTCTTAGAGGAAAGCAGTGTGTTGTGTAGGCCTCATGGAAGTTGTTGTATTGTAGCATATAAAAGGAGGAAAGCATAAGAAGAAGGGACAGTAGAAGGGTTTCAGGTGTGTGCAAAGACAGTAGAAACAAGAAGGTAAATTCACACTGGTGATTTAAAAGATGCCAGCACTCCTTTGAATCACCTTAGCTTTTAACGTATAGCAACTACGGATTTGAACCGAGACCTCTTCCCTCCTGAAATGCCTAATGTCAGCAAACTGAAAAGAGATCTCTCCAAAATAGCTGTAGGAAATGCTAAGAGGGAGCCACAAGTTAACCCCAAGGGGCTAAGGGGCTTAGGCTCAGATTCTTAAAGGTAATTAGGTACCTTTAAATACAAGTTAGACATCTAAATCTTTGAGGCTCAGGATCTTACTTAACTAACTCTGGACTGTAGGAAGTCTCCTTAATGGATTCACAGCCATGAACCCTTTCCTGGATTTGGATCTCGTTTTGTTTTGCAGAAACTGAACAGGGCATAGTTTTATGATGACAATTAGACTAGCATGGTGGGGACAAATACTCTCCAGGAAACAAGAGATAGAAATGTAGGGTGATTAGGAAATGCATAATCACTGGTCTCTTGTGGGAAAAAAAAAACTACATGGCTTTTGGTCAGCAATGAGATTTTCTAAGCATAAGAAAGCCAGTAAAAGTAAGGAGAAAAAGCCCTAATTTATCATGCCATGGAGCAGAATCTCAGAATTCTCATAGGCCTTTTATTTTGATGGATGTCGCTCATTTCACAGCTATATTGCTATATTCTGGGAACATAGGAAACTTGCTTTTATTCATCTCAGGCATAAAGAGCCTTGAAATTGCAGTAACAATAATTTACACTACACACAGGAATCTTAGAGTATTTATAATTAATTCCTTGAAGTATTTGTATGCGTTCTTTGGTTTGGGCCTCTGGCTTATATTGCATTCCATACACAAATCTTAAGGGATTCAAAAGGATTCTGAGAGCTACATTATTAGAAACATAGTCATATATTTGCTTCTGTATAATGTTCAGCTTTTAATAAATTACCTTCTCTCTTTGTCTTCTGTCCCTGCTGCCTACTGTCATAAACATACAGTTTTTTTCTTTAGGAATCTCAGCATTCATTGTTTTGACATTATTTGTGGTGTAATACTCAGTATTTATGAATCCTTTCCTGCTGTAATGTTGTGAGGTAAATAAAGAAGGGCTAAATTTAAAAGCATTTTTGTACCAGGTAAGAAACTCATAGTAATAGAAAGGTTTAAAATCCAATGGAAATAGTTTTCTTTCAAGTTCCCTGAAGCATTTACAGCCCAAATATTACACTGTTGCAACATTAAATGACATACCTGCTAGAATGTGAAAATATTTGTTTCCTTTCAGTCGCTGATGGAGTGAGTCTGGAAAACTGATTTCATTTTTCGTATTTTTATTTTTAATAGCTTGGAATACAGCAAATGGAACAAGTCACCTCCTGAATAACGATGCATTGAACTAATTTGCTCCTTTTTCCCGAAAAAAAAAAGATGTCAAGGAATCTGAAGCACACTCCTCTTTCTTGCTGAGCTTCCTGTACAATGTCTCCTCCCAAAGGACTGCAGCCGTTTGCAGCTCCTTTCCTGATCTCCACACAGCTACACAGCTCACCTCTTCCTGCCCCTTCTCACAGCTTCTTTCTGTCTTACAAGCCTTTGCAACCTCCACACCTGGTTAGAGTAGAGCTGTGTATTTGTCCTCATGCTCTGCACCAGGGAGCAGCATAGGAGCCCTGTCAGTGGCTGAGGATCACATCAAGGCCAGGCCACAGCAGCTGAAGAATTGTGAAGGATCACAACCAACGGGAGCAGAGAGCTGTCACATCTTGAACGCTGTACAGCACAGTCATAAACACTCCCACACCAGTCATCGTTGTGCAGGGAGTGTTCACTGTGGTGACTCTTATGTACTATTGGGGCTGCTGGAATGAATCAAAGGAATTCGAGGGCTGCTGAAACAGATTCAGTTCTTGATGTGTGCTGATCTGCTGGAACCCAAGCAGATAAAGAGCTGCCTTGGTACTTTAAGCCACTTCTGCATCCCAGCCCCCATCTGTGCCTTTGAGAGATGATACAGCTCAGCATTTGGTGTGTCATTATCCAAGCAAGCAGATCTGGTATAAATCTAAAAGGTTTTCATGGCAGGAAGTGGTAGGTGGAGATATCCTAAGGGCTGCAGCAAGGCTAACGCAGAGCTGCCAGGGAAACTCGGGTGGGTGAGTAGGTGGGAGGAGGCAAGAACATCGTGGCAAGAGACTGCCTTCCCAGGGCTGAACACAGCTGAGAGAAAGTTATTGAGAGAGTGTAAGTGT
This sequence comes from Tichodroma muraria, assembly GCA_013390105.1. Classification (NCBI taxonomy): domain Eukaryota; kingdom Metazoa; phylum Chordata; class Aves; order Passeriformes; family Sittidae; genus Tichodroma; species Tichodroma muraria. The sequence goes on along the minus strand of WAAG01083935.1, from coordinate 17,645 downwards.
GCAGGAGGGGTGGGCTTATGTCCTGCGCTCACTTTAGATCAGACGGGGAACTCAACTCCCTCCATCATGTTGTAGAGAAGCGAAACAGGAGAAGTGTCAATCTCCTCTCTTACCTCTCCACCTTTCTCCTCTCTCCAAGTAGAAGAGGAAACCTTATGGAATGAGGGCATTATTTCCTTAAAGTGAAAAAAATTGATTGTGCTGTTGTTACCAGAAAAAAATTGTCTGAGGAACTCCAGTCTCTGCTGGAGCCGAAAAATGTTCTGAACTGAGAGCTAGCCCTCAAGTTTAGAAATGGAAAGTGAGCATCAGATGACATGCATGGAAATTCCAGCTGTGTTGCCTCCTTCATAGGGCCTAACTCTATTTGTTCTTGAAGGCTCTGAGGAAGCATCACTAGGAGGCTGCTGGCACTTTCCAAGGAAACTCAGTGGGCTGGAGCACCTAGAAGCCACTGCTATCTATGAGGGTATCATCAGGATGTTTAAGATGTAGGCTGGTCAGAGGCCATGCTCCCACTCAATCTGATTGATTACCAACTCTCCAAGGGAAAAAAAATCACTAATAATTTGGTCCTGATTTTATTGGGAGATCTTGCAACAGTAATTGAGAGGTCTGCCTGTGGGCTAAAACAGCTCTTAGAAAGTTGCAAGTAAGAACTTGATACAAGGCACTTCTATAGGAGAAAAGCCCTAACTGCAGGTGGAAACTGTAGACTTGAACTTTGTCAGCTGTGTCCAGGTGCTCACAAGCCAGCATTACGAGTGACATAGAGGTAGAGGTGTCTTTGCTGGAACTGGAGTGCAAGGGTGTATGAGCTATGGGCTCTAAGGCAGGTTTTCACATTCACTGGGTGTAACAATCTTTGACCTTGGTTGTAAGGTTCGTAAAGCCCGTTACTCAGCAAAAGGCTAATAGAGCAAAAACAGATTAGACAGTGGTTAAGACTTTTTTTTTCCCCTTTCCTAAATGAGTTGTACACATCTGGGTTTGGTCCCTTTGTTCTGGGAGCAGTAAAAATATTTGTCATGTGAACATGCTCTCTACAAACTTCAGACAGTTTGTATTTTTTAAAAAAGTGCTTTTCATCTTGTTGCTGCAGACAAACGGGTTCTCCCAAATCGATTGGGGGAGACAATACAAAGAAGCTAGAGAAACAAGTCTGCCTACTGGGACTTGAGACTTCGTTTCTATATCCTTTTGCAAAAACAAAACTGAAAGTGCAGGTCCTTCAAAATGCTGAAGTGAATGCGTTCATGTAGGAAAGTATAGTTAAGTCTCTTCTAGGGGAAAAATGATTCATTTGACTTACATAGGAAAAGCAGATGATTTCCTTTGTTTAAGACGGTGCAGAATTCCTTATTTGGAAACTGTGCAGTTCCCCATATTTGGAAAGATCTGTTTACTGATTCCTAAGGGTGTGTTTCTAACTGTGAGAACAGCCTAGATTTAAAAAGCAGAGGACTTTCTTCCTGCTAGGAAGAGGGCTACCAAGCTGCTTCAGCTGCTTCTCTGTCCAACTGAACAGTTGTCTTTCATCTGAATATTGAGTTTAATTATCTGTTTGGACAATACAGATTAAATGACCATCTTGTTACTGTGTCCTCTTTGGACTGTAAACTTTAAACACATAGTAGTTTTATCTGAAACAACAGGTGGTTTGATTAGGAAAGTACGGGACATAGCAATAGACAAGAGATTATGCAGCTGGAATAAATTAAGTGTCTCCATGTAAAAGTCTGTATTTACCATGGCTCCGAGAGTGTTTTACATTCATCCACTAGTAAATGTGGATGTGACTGGGAAAATTCCTTAGGATTTATGTTTTGAGTTAATGTTTAATCAGACTTTGCAAAAGTCAACCAGTCTGATAGAGTGGTGAGATAGGAGTGAGGTCAGACACAAAATCCCTATTATAACATCAGTAATAACATTATAGCACCATAACTAGCAGCTTTGTTTTCAAAGTATGCTGTAAAATGTGCTCTGAGTTGAAATATAGTGTATGTAATTAGATTTTCCTGCAAAACTTGTTTCTGGAGGCTTAATATTCCCAACTGCTCTGGGTCAAAAAAAAAAAAAAAAAGGTAAAAAGAAAAAGAAAGAAATTCAGAGAAAAGCTACAGAAAACACATCAGAGCTCCATGCAGAAGGGAGAAAACTTTGCAATCTTCATGGTCTAATTAACCTGCAGGTACTTCTGACTTCTCCATATCTACACTGTCAGAGTACAGTTGCATCTCACTGCTCACCAAAAAATTGCTGGGATCAAATATAAAACAAATATTTGACTTTGTCAGAATTGCATTGATTGTTTGCCTGTTACTACGTTGATCACTGTATTTTCTTCTTGTGTGGCTGTGGCATTCCTTGGAGGGGATCTACAAGCCCAAGAGCCAGGTGATGGGACTTGGGCAGATGCTACATTACATTACATTAGGTTGCAAGATTAGAGGGAACTCATGCAGATAGGTAGATAAGTGCAAGGCTTCTCTTTCTTGTACAACAGTCATGGTCAGATGTCTTCTCCAAACCTATAGAGCTTGTGGGACAGAAGAAGAGAAATTACAGGTCTTCATCCTATTCTGGAATAATTTTATCTGCTGAAAGGTAGCCGTAGGCCTTATTTTCATGTTCTGTGTGTGGTCAGTAGCTGCATCTAAGAAAGACACAGTATGGAGACTGCACGTGGCTGCACATTTTGCATCCAGAAAAGTTTCTCCAGGCAAAATTAAGAGCTATTCCTGAAACAGCTGGGGGTCATGCTGTCCTGTCAATCCCCCCTGAGGACTGAAGGGGAAATTAGTCATCTACCGTGGAGCAATAGGAACAAAAAGATGATAAACAAAAGCAAAGTCACATGATTTTTGTTCTGTTTTTATTTCTAAACCTGTACTTTCTTCTGGTAAGAAAGTCAGAAGCCAAGGATTTTGACTTTCTTCTGGTAAGAAAGTCAGAAGCCAAGGATTTTGAAGGGAGGAGAGATAAAAAATCATCCTGTTTAGTGTCTTTACTGATGACCTGGAGGAGGGGATTGAGTGCAGCCTTAGTAAGTTGGTGGAGAACTCCAAGTTGGTTGGGAGTGTTGATCTGCTGGAGGGCAGGAAAGCTCTGTACAGGGATTTGGACAGGCTGGGTCGATGGGCTGAGCCCACCTGTACGAGGTTCAACAAGTGCTGGGTCCTGCACTTGGGTCATAACAACCTCAGGCAGTGCTACAGGCTTGGGAAAGAGTGGCTGGAAAGCAGCGCAGTGGAAAAGTGGGGTGCTTAATGAGAGCCCCACAGAACATGAATCACTGCATGCCCAGGTGGCCAAGAAGGCCAATGGCATCCTGGCTTGTGTCAGCAAAGGTGCGGCCAGCAGGATCAGGGCAGTGATTATCCCCCTGTACTCAGCACTGGTGAGGCTGCGCTGAACTGTGTCCAGTTTTGGGCCCCTCACTACAAGAAAGACATTGAAATGATGGAGTGTTTCTAGAGGAAAGCAGTGGAGCTGGGGAAAGGTCTGGAACACAAGTCCTATGAGGATCAGCTGAGGAAACAGGGATTGTTTAGCCTGGAGAAAAGGAGGCTCAGGGGAGACTTTATTACTCTCTACAACTGCCTGAAAGCAGGGTGTAGCCAAGTGGGGGTTGGTTTCTTCTCTGAGGCAACCAGCAACAGGACAAGAGGGCATAACTGCAGGCATAACCAGAGACATTAAGGATGGCCATCAGGAGGAATTTCTTCACTGATGGAGTGGTTTAAACACTGGATCAGGCAGCTCAGGGAAATGGTAAAGTGACCACCTCTGGGAAGTAGTAGAGTCACCAACCCTGAAAATGTTCAAAAAATGACTGACACTTAGTGCTATGGTTTAGTTGGCATGATAGTGTTGGGTGAAGATTTGGACTCCATTAACTTGGAGGACTTTTCCAAATTAAGTAATTCTGTGATTCTATGGTAATTGTAGCTGACCTTGCCTCTTTCTGCTCTCCTCTTCAGTGGAGTATTGCAACTTCTTTTTTTTCCTTTCTGTACATCAGATCAAGTGAACTGAAGAGTGTCTGTACTGCTGCAGAAAAATGTGAAAAATATGCTACAGCCTCACATGACGTGGAGCCCACAGGCTCCCTCATCACTTGGCAGCCAGGCAGAGCAGGGCTGTACCCACCCATGCTAGGGGCACAGTTTTGCCTTTAGAACTCTCTAGTTAAAATATAAACATGTTTCCTAGATTCCTCCTTATGATAGCATGAAGATACTGAAACTTTGCAGTATCTAACTGATACTGAAGTATTCTGCTGCTTACACTTGGCAAGTCCCTTCATTACTAGTTCTTCCAATATTTCATGCTTTCGCAGAGATTTGGCACTGTAATCACTTTTGTGTTTCTACTAGTTTTTCATTACAGCTATTATTTTCCTTTCGAAGAAATTGCATAAACTACTTCAGTGCAAAGATCTCTCAATGTAAATCAGTCTCCTTGTTTTTATGAGTTTGCAGTTTTGGCAGTATTGGTGATTTTCAAAGAAATCAGAGGGTTTCAAGTCTTTAATATACAATGTTAATTAGATTCTGCTGCAATTAAATCTAAATATTTTATAAGATATTTAGCTATGTTAAGACCATTAAGACATCAAATAAATGTGCTTTGTTCTTATACCCAAATAACACAGGTCAAAGATTCAAAAAAGTCTCTAGGACTGTTGTTTCAGCTTCACACCTAAGAAAGAAATGTAAAGTTACACTGTTCATAGAGTTCTGATCAAATCAATGTCGGCCTGAGCAGACAGTTCTTTTTACAAAATAAGGGCTATATTAGGTTTGTTTGGCAAGTTTTTGGTTGTAAGGAGGCTACAGGAGTGGCTTCTATGAGAAGATGCCAGAAGCTTCCCCTTGCCCAACAGATCCAATGCCAGCTGGCTCCAAGATGGACCCACCACTGGCCAATGCTGAGCCGGTCAGCAATGGTAGTATCACCTCTGGGTAATGTATTTTGGAAAGAGGAAAAAACCCCAAAACATCAAGTTTGGTTGGAAGAGAGAAGTGAGAATATGTGAGATAAACATCTTTGCAGGTACAAAAATCTGAGTCCAGTGAAGTCAGTGCAGAAGGAGGAGCAGGAGGTGCTCTGGGCACTGGAGCTGGGATTCCTTTGCAGCCCATGGAGCAGACCATGGTGGAGCAGCTGTGCCCCTGCAGCCCAGGGAGGACCATGGGGATGCAGGGATCCACCCACCTCCACTCCATGGAGGACCCCAGGCCAGAGCAGGTGGATGCCCAAAGGAGGCTGTCACCCTATGGGAAGTCTGCACTGGAGCAAGCTCCTGGCAGGACCTGTGGGCCCATGGAGAGAGGAGCCCATGCTGGAGCAGGTTTCCTGGAAGGACTTGTGACCCTGGGGGGGACCCACACTGGAGCAGCTCATGAAGAACTGCAGTCCATGGGAACAACCCATATTGAAGAAGTTGGTGGAGGATTGTCTCCCACAGGAGGGCAGGAGAAGAATGAGAGGAGTCTTCTCCCTGAGGAGGAAGTGGCAGAGACAACATTTGATGGACTGGCCTCAACCTCCATTCCCATCCCTCTGCACTGATGGGAGAAAGGAGGGAGAGGAAATTGGGAGTAAAGTTAAGCCCAGGAAGGGGGAGGTGGGGGTGGGCGGGGTGAGTGTGTGAGGGCAGTTTAAGGTGTATTAAGATTTAATTTTTATATCTCATTATCCTGCTCTGATTTGACTGACAATAAATTAAACAAAAATGTCCCCAAGTTGAGTCTGTTCTGCCCGTGATGGTAACTGGTGAGTGATCTCTCCCTGTCCTCTCAACCCACGTGCCTTTCGTTATACTTTTTTCTTCCCTGTCCAGCTGAGGAGTGGAGTATTAGAGCAGCCTTGGTGGGGAACTGGCATCCAGCCAGGGTGAACCCACCACATTGTTTTCCAAGTTTATCAGCACTTTAAACAGAAGTAACTTTTTGGACAGTTGTAATCTGAAGTCAGAAATGCGAGGTGATGATTAAGGCAGGCTGAACTGTAAGAACAAACTTACTGTCACAATGTTCCTCAAGCCCTCCGGAAATAGCCCCCGCTCAGTTATTTTCAGGGCACATATTTGTGCCTCTATTTGGTCGACCCATTTGGTCTAAGTTAGGAGTGTTAATCTTTTGTTGGTTTGAGCCAGTCATTCTGACAGCTACTTAGCAGTTTGCTCAGTGTTCATATGATCACCTTCTTTGGCCTAATGTACTGTCTTGATACTGAAATGTTACAAGCCAGCACTAACCCATGGAACAAATATAAAGAAATAATACGACATTTCCTGACAAATTTTGGCAAAGTTGCTCAGACAGTTGCCGTGAGTATGAAAGCATTTAGAAGATGAGCCCATTTACTTGTTACCAGCTGTCATTGTTTTATCCCTGGTCTTGCACCATGAGTGGGTTTTTTCCCCATAAAACCACAAACTCCATCGTTGGAGCTAAGATTATGCAGGAATTTAGTCTTTTATTTTCTTTGCCATTGATAATTCTAATGGTTGCAGAGAAAAAGAATTGTATTCCATAAAACATTGGAATTTAGAAAGAAGAAAGCAGTGCTAAAATTTTCATGGCTTTTGGTTTTGGGAGGCCTGACTTACTGTGGAGGAGTACTGCACATGGCTGCACAGGTGCTATGATGGCAGGGAAGCTGTGGAAGGAAGTTTACTAATTATTTTACAACAGTTTGAAGTGCTTATTTTTCTCTAAATGCATTTTTCATAGTAGTTGTAGCTGATTCTTAGATTAAAATAAAGTAGTTGCATAAGCAGATTCCCAGGATTTCAGTGTAAAGTTTGTTTGGCATTTCAAGTCACTTCTTTGAGGAGCACTCACCTGTGACAGATTACCGTGACTACTAATTTATGTTTCAGCCTGTTTTACATTAGTTGTCCCTTCCTGACTCCAATAACAATTTGTTTGTTTAGTTTGTGGCAGATGTGCCAAGCTTGAGGATTAAAAAAAATGAATAAGTTCTCCTCCACACGTCCCCCAGTTAGGTGCCTCCACACTGTGGTTATTTATTTTGGGCAACATCGTTAGGTTCTTTTATTTGCTTTCTGGTTGCTGAGCTTGAAAGTGGACCTGACTCATATTTTCCAAGCACTGTACAAGTGCTAGGAGGTACTGTTTGGGTTTATTTTTTTTTTCTTTAGCAAAATTCTGTTCTACTGCAGTTTCCCTATTCCTGCAACCCAAATCTTGAGAAAGAAAACCTATTATAAAATGAGGTGCAACAAACCCACAGAAGATGGCATCTTACTGCAGTGTATTACTTTAACAAGACAGAGAGCTCAGAAGCAGTGCATGGGGGTCTGTTTGTTGCAAGATGAGAAGAGTAGGTATCCATATTAATTGCTGTGTCAAAATATTATGTTCTAGCCAGAAGTAAGAAAATTACAGCTGGTATGTGATCCCAGTTATCACATGATCTTTGGGAAAAAACAAACCCACACTGCTTTATGGACAAGCCAACAATTCCTGAACAATAAATTATAATGAAAGCAGGCCAAAAAGGCTACCACCATCCAGCCAAAACCCACCACTCATGCAGAACAAGACTTGCAGAAGATTAAGATAATTTTTTAATTCTAAGTACTTACAGCTCACTGTTGTATTAAATCTCTGAAGTGTGACTCCACAGCTCACTGATAGGGGCCTCCTTCCCCTCGAGATGTTGGTTCTCTGGTGGCTGTCCCTGCTATACTGCACCCTCCTCCTCAACCACTTTGACAAGGCTGTACAATCACCTACAGTCCCTCCAGCCTGACTGGCCTCATTTATTCAAGGAACTGTTACAGTTCTGGCTACAAAGCTATTATTCTGCAGAGAATCTGAGAGTAAAAACTTTCATCCAAGTGTACACAGTAAAAACTTTCATCCAAGTGTACACCGTGAATTTCCACTCCCCCAGATGAAACAGCCTAGTATAACTCATTCCTTCCCTTTTCCTGAGATGCAAGTGGGAAAAATATATTGCAATCTATCACATTAAGGAAAATTGCTGGAGAATGTAGAGATTTTCCCTCAGTCTGGTCCCAATTACATTTAGTTTCTACTTTAAATGTGACCTAGTGCGCTCATAGCAGTTTCAATGCTAGAGTGCTCTGCTGTGGTCCCAAACAGAGCTCTGTGTATCCCAACTCCATTTTGTGATTCCATCAGTCACATATATTGGCCCAATTTTTAGTTCATGTCGGACACTGAGAGCCTAAAAGCCTGAAACCAAAGCATTAAACCATTACAAACCCATTAGAAGAGAAAGTTTGGAGATGTAACTGTCATTGCTAAATCAGTTATTGCTTACAATATGCTACATAGCTCACAGTTTGCTACACTGGTCTAATTCCAGGTAATTTCAGGTATCATTTGTCCTCTTCCAGCATAAAGCCACCTTAAAGGAAGAAAAAAACCTATATGGACTGGTCTTCATGTAATATGCTTATGCTGTAGAGCTGTGGCATTAGGCATATGAGGCCATATGTTTCTTTGAATTTAAAGCAGGATTGTCATTCCTAATGCTTGAGGAAAGTAAATTATGTCTGTATCTGCATGCAGAAACACAAAAACCAGAAAAAAAAATACTGAGAATCTGACTGCAAAAACACCTAGCTTTGATTTGGCTAACCTTCTGGAGCCTCCCAGCCATGATACTAAAATCTTAATGCAAATCAGCAGCCACAAGCAACATACTGTATTTACTTTGTAGTTAGGACAGAGAATGTGCTAGAAATGGCTCATGAGCAGGAAATGAGCATGCTCAGGGGTCCCATAAATTCATTGCAGGAGGCGCCAGGCTGGTGCTGCATTTGGGTGTCAGTGTCATTCTACAGATTTTACTAAAACCAGCGTGGCTGATTCCCTCCTTCCCATCGGGTGTCAGTAGGCCCATACACAGAAAATCACAGAATCTCTGAATTGTTTAGATTGCAAGAGACCTTAGAGATCATCTCATTCCAAGCCCTCTGCCATGGGCAGGGACAACTTCCACTAGACCAGGTTGCTGTTTCAACTACCTCTGGGGTGAGTGGATTAAAACAGATAAAAGAAGTGTCACCAAAGACACGGGTAAGGACTTGAATCTCTAAATGCACTTTTAGATCCCTTGCTGAGAGTTTGGTATTTGTTCTGCAGAGCATGCCAGTCCCAGTGTCAAAGTACACGATAAACCTCAAGTTCTTTCCTTCCAGCAGCTACAGCAAATCTATTCCATCACTGGGAGATGGAGGCTGGTAGGCTCTGGCTACCTAAAAGCTGAAGTATCACAAAATAAACATTAAGGAGATTTATGACTTCTCTTGCTTATAATGACAGTGTTTTGCAAATCTCTTCGCATCTCCTTTTGGCAAAAGACAACCTGAACCTTTTTAAAACCAAATTTTTAGCTCCTCAGCAGTACACGTATTGTCCTTTGGGATGTGGACAAGATGGTTAACAGACAATAGAGGTGCATGCAAAGAACAGAGTATTTTAAACTCGCTGTTGGGTTGTCTAATTTAGAAAATAAGGTATAAAATCAAAACTGAAGTTCTGATGGAGTTTGCAGTGGAACTAACATGACTAGTCCTTTTAAAAGAATTATACATTGAAAGCTCCAATAACTGTACATAGCTTTATGCAGATGGTTGACATGTGCACTGGGAAAACTGCGACCTTCACCCAGATTTGATGGTGACCACAGCCCCTTGTCACTGTTGATATATCTTTATAACAACACAGTTAGGAAGAGAAAAACATTTCAGAAGTATTTCAGCTTATTTTGCTTTTCTTATGGTACTGTACTTTAAAGAGAAAAGCATGCTAGTAAGGTTCAAGCTTTGCTCCAATAATTAAAAAGCCTTGTGAAATGCTGAGAGAGCGAGCCCTGGCTTTTCTTTTACAAGCACTTGGCAGGTCATAAATAAAGCATGAGAGAAACAAAGGAAGTAAAATTGTGCCAGCCCCCAAAGCACCTTAAGGTTCATTTAATTGCCAGAAGTATTTTCCCAGTGAAGGGAAACTGCTTGTATAAAGCAAGATGCAAAGCAATCGATATTGGCAGAATTCAGTTTGCCTATGTCTTACCATTTTGTTTCATTTTTCTGTATCACAATTTTTTCGGGTGTTAGCAGCTGCAAACAGGACAAGTTCAGGTTATATTAGTAATGGACATGCCCTTAGAAGTTCTACAGTTTTTACTGCTGTGAGCAGTCAAATGCATTATGATCAAACATGTACTGGATATTTAAGCACTCTTAATAGACCAAGCATGTGTCTGCAGCAACCTACATGTTTGTGAAAGGGTCTGACTATTGCAGTATGGACTGTTCAGCAACAGCCTTCACCTCAAAAAAAACCCCACAACTCAAAACTGAGGAAATTTTCATATCAGTCAGTTCAGCCCTTTTTTGCATCCATGATTTGTCAGTTTGTTTTGATATGGTTTAGTTTTACATTAATTCCTCCATTTAGTTTATTCAATGTTAGAAGGAAAGAAATACCCAGCACAAAAGATGTCCACAATAGATTTCTGTCTGTTCTGTATAACTTGAAGTGCCTGATTCTGCGAAAAATGTCAACTGAAACTAAAAGTAGTGTGCAAAGAACCCCTCACCATTAGTCCTTGAAAAAATGCAGAAAGTTTTTGCAAGTTAGTTTGCATATTTTTAAAAGAAGCTGGGTCCACTGGACAGATAATTGAAAATTCAGGTATACAGAACCAAAATTAATCTTCAGGCTACAGATACCTTGTAAGGTTATGGAACAGTTTATACTAAGTACCACCACACAGCACTTACAGGATGGCCAGGGTATCAGGCCCAGCCAGCATGGGTTTAGGAGGGGTATGTTGTGTTTGAACAACCTGGTCTCCTTTTATGACCAAGTGACCCGCCTGGTGGATGCAGGAAAGGCTGTGGATGTTGTCTCTTTGGATTTCAGCAAGGCCTTTGATGCTGTCTCCCACAGCACACTCCTGGAGAAGCTGTCATTCCATGGCTTGGGCCGGAGCACTCTCTGCTGGGTTAGGAACTGGCTGGATGGCCGGGCCCAGAGAGTGGTGGTGAGCAGTGCTGCATCCAGCTGGTGGCCAGGCACCAGTGGTGTTCCTCAGGGGTCTGTGCTGGGGCCAGTCCTGTTCAATATTTTTATTGAAGGCATGGATGAGGGGATTGGGTCTTTCATCAGTAAATTTGCAGACACACTAAGCTGGGAGCATGTGTTGTTCTGTTGGAAGGTAGGAGGGCTCTGCAGAGAGACCTGGAATGGTTGGACGGGTGGGCAGAGTCCAATAAGATGAAGTTTAATAAGTCCAAGTGCCAGGTCCTGCATTTTGGCCACAATAACCCCCTGCATCATTATAGGCTGGGGTCGGTGTGGCTGGACAGTGCCAAGGGGAGAGGGGACCTGGGGGTGCTGGGCGCCAGCCGGGTGAACACGAGCCAGCAGTGGGCCCTGGTGGCCAAGATGGCCAAGGGCATCCTGGCCTGGATCAGGAATGGTGTGGCCAGCAGGAGCAGGGAGGTCATTCCTCCCCTGTACTGGTCACTGGTGAGGCCACACCTCGAGTGCTGTGTCCAGTTCTGGGCCCTCAGTTTGGGAAGGACGTGGAGATGCTCGAGCACATCCAGAGGAGGGAACGAGGCTGGTGAGGGGCTGGGAACACAAATCCTGTGAGGAACGGCTGAGGGAGCTGGGGGTGTTCAGCCTGGAGAAAAGGAGACTCAGAGGTGACCTTATCACTCTTTACAACTGCCTGAAAGGTGGCTGTAGTCAGGTGGGGGTTGGTCTCTTTCTCCAGGCATCAACTGACAGAACGAGAGGACACAGCCTCAAGATGTGCCAAGGGAAATATAGGCTGGATAATAGGAAGAAGTTTTTCACAGAAAGAGTAATAAAGTTCTGGAATGTTCTGCCCAGGGAGGTGGTTGAGTCACCATCCCTGGATGTGTTTAAAAAAAGACTGGATGCAGCACTTTGTGCCATGGTTTAGTTGAGGTGTTAGGGCATGGGTTGGACTCGATGATCCTGGAGGTCTCTTCCAACCTAGTGATTCTGTGATACAAAATTTCATTGACTTCCAAGTGCAACTGAGAGTTACAATGATATCCTAGGTTTAAGCTTGTTCCATAGGCTTTTATTCTGACTATTTTTTACTATGAATCTGCTGTTGTGCCTTCATTCATCCTCAGCTCCTCCATGTCCGTCATGGGCTATCTGCATATGGTGTACAATACTTACGTGGATCTACAACACCCAGAATAAAGACCCTGTGCTGGTTCAAATAGCATCTCTTTTTCTTGTGAAGTCTTAGGATTTATTTTGGCTGGAAATGGAACAGCAACCAGCAGTTTTAGTTCTCAGTCTAGAGAACCTGCTTAAAAAGCTTGACATTTTTTTGCACAATTTCAGCCAAGTCAGTGGGACTGGCTTCTGGTGGGACTTAAGTGCTTTCCTGCCTTTAAAATATGGAAGCTGTAATAACAACTACAATATGAAAAGGAATGAAGAGCAAAAAGTTATATATATCCTTACTATTGTACTTTGGTATTCTAGGACTGCACTATTACATACCTCAGTTTCTAGAAGAAATGCATGAGACTGTGCATGTTTAAGCTTCTTTATTAGACATTTTATGAGAAAGTATGACAGATTTGACAAGAAATTAATGGCTAAATATAACTTTACAGCTACATGTATCTTTACTGCTTCCTGAAAGCTAAAGTTTGTACAGACTTGCTTTAATTACCTAATTATAAAACAATACATAATGCCAAAAAGCTATCAGTTAACATTATCTGTGTATGTCAGCACCAGTTTTTTTCACTGAGCTTTTGCTAAACTCCTGACTCCCTTTAATTTTTATACTCTATGGATCTACCAAAGGTAAACAATACAGCTTTGCCCACAAGAAGATACTCTGATATTTTCTGCACATCAGTTAAGGATCTTATCATAAGCAGCAGCCACTTCTAAGGAAGTTCTGATCTAAAGAACTGGATTCCAATCTGAGGCTTTCCTTGGCAGACGTAGCATTGCCTGATTTTCAGTGGCACTGTTTGCCACATCTAACTCATACACACGTGAGAGTTGTTATACCACATTGTTTTGTGAAATGAAAAATAAGGATAAAGGATAAGTCTTACTCTTTGGCCCAAGTAGCCTGGAGTTCTCTGGATTTGTGAAGGCAGCAGTGGAATGGCTTTTTAATGCTTCCCTGTATACTAACAAACCCTGTTTCGCTCAGGAATCAGGAGGGAGCACCACCGTCCATACCAGCACTTAACTGGCAAAAACCTTTTCCAGGCCTTTCTCAAGGTCCTGTTGCTGTGGGTCCCTGGCCACCAAGCCAAGCTCCATCCTATGGAATCAATTCAGTATTTCAGTTCTTCAGCCCTCCAGATGGAACTGGCTGAGACCATGCAGGAGCTGTAATCACCCACGCACCTGACCAGCCGAGGAAGGCCAAGGGAGGTACCCTCAGGCATCTGGATTCAGCCCTAGCTCCCTTCATGTGAAAGGGGTTTCTTTTATAACGATTAAGAAAGCATAAGCAGCTCCTGGGTTAAGTTTGTCATGTTTTAAAGCAGACGTGTGAAATGGACGGAGGTGAGCGTAGAAAACCTGGGTGAGATGCAATCCAGTGCCGACATAAATCTTGCACGTGCCTTTGATTGCGTGGAAAAGCATGCCTGTGTTAAGGGGAGAGATTGTGAATGTTTCATATACATCATCATAAATTAAGAGTAGCTAATTAAATGTAAGTCTTTCTTCCCAGCACATGCAAGCAGATTCTCTTTCCTTTAGCTAAAAACTGTTGCCTGCATGCCTTCTCTTTCTTCTTTTTACTTAAGTTTATTGTTTGTTAGAACGTCTGGCCTCTTTCCAGAAGGAAGAAGCTTTGATGACTCTCCTGCTGGCACAACTCAGAGAAACACATGGAATTTTTATTCTTCATTTCCATCTTAGCGGCAGCAGTCAGAAATAACTGTCCAGCTAACAGTTAGAAAGAATGACAGCCACACAAAGGTTGTAGGGACAGAAAAATCAAACTGCGTGAAAATGTCTGTCAAGGATTTAAACATCATACTAGAGACAGACCTGGGGACACCAAAAGGTGTTTTGTTTATCAGAGAATCACTTTTATTTAAGAATATGGATGTATATATTAAGTAAGATAATTAAATACAGAGAAGAGACACCATTTGAACTAGTTGTGTTTTCAAATAACAATAAAGCTGGTGAAGGGTCTGGAGCACAAGTCCTGAGAGGAGCAGCTGAAGGAGTGTTACACTCTTCAGCAGTAGCCAAAGGCAGCTGCATGGATACAAGTGTGGGAGCAACACGGGGTATGCCACATTTCCCTGGAAGCAACAGCACCTCAGGGACTGGGGAGTATGAGACAGCACTGCACAGAGGATCACAACAGTGTGATTCCACAACATGGGGAGCTTCAAAATCAATACTGGCATTTGGTAAAAAAGTAAAGATAAATGGACTTTTTTGTAATTTCGTCACGGTAATTTATAAAAGAAAGGTGAAGGACAAAGGACTGGCTCTTGCTTCTTCATTTAGACACTTACAGCTGGGTCCATGCAGATTCCTGCAAATCAAAGCTACTCTTCCTACTTCACTTCTTGATGAGGATCTAAAAGAAACGTGCTCTGAGGAGATGCTTATAAGGGAATAGAGTGGGATTTCAGGAAGATATTTATCTCTGAAAAAAGAACTAATTGTCCAATTAAAATTAACTCTAAAAGCCACTTAAAAAGAAGGCTCTCTATCATTCTTAACACATTCCAATTTAATTATAACACTGTTTTTCTTTCCCTCCATCTCATTTTCCAAAAGGCTATCCAATACAGCAATTTAATGAAAATTTAATTTGAGAATTCTTTGTGCCAATCTAGAGAACACAGATTAGAATCTATGCAAAAACTGTTTTAATATTTTGCACAAAAGCAAACAACAGGTAAGCTCTTCCTAATGAAAGGTGCTACATGGCTGAAGATGATTGGAATTTCCATTCAAGACATTTCACAAATAAAGAAAATACCAGCAAGAACTACACAAAACCATCAACTATCAAAGAAAACCAAAAGAACTTGGCATCCATGTTTTCAAAAATAAAGTTAGATAATTTCTTCACAATTTCTAAATTATTTTTCATGGATTGTTACAAGCTGGAAACAGGATGCTCAATCTAAGGTCTACCAGCCGGTTTAGCTAGAAGGCATTTGGAGAGTAAAGGTCTTCCCTTCATCCTTTGACTGATTCCAATAACTGTCTTTTAGACTAGATTTTTTTTTTTCTCTGTACTGTATTAAAGTGCTTGCAAACTCTTAGGACCATCAAGCAATTCCCCAAGACTCTGTGTGACTAGAGGCAGTAAATATTTCAATAGGAGTTCAGCATTTAAGGCTATGCAGTAAATTTCTTCCAGACTGGTCACTATCTTAGCATCCTCAGTGATCAGTATCACTCATCAGCCCCTCAGATACTTACATAAATTAAGACCTGGATGTTTGAAGACAGTTAAGGTAAAGCTCAAGTGCTTTGAAAAATCAGGGTCTACAAACTTGTCAGATTTAATGAAACATTTGGCTAACCCTCTTCAAATTAAAGAACTTGCATTTTAAGAACTTGAAATTAACGATCCAGAATGAAATATTTGCTTTGGATTTAGCAATTATCAAGAGTAACTGATAAGAACAGTAAATCTGTGTAAGACTGTGCATGATGAGACAAACTGGAATGTTCCAATTCCATTACGAAGTGAAGCCTCTCAAAATCGGCGTGGTTGTTTTCAGAATGACTCTTTGTGCGTGCTGCCCTGGCTGTTGCTGCTTTACAGTGACAGCCACCCTTCAGTGGCCTACGTGGGGATCACAGCACAACTTCAAGGTTCAAAGAGATGGTGATAACTAAAATGATTTTTCATGCAGGCATAAAGATCCAACGCTCTCACATCCAGAGCTGCATAACTAAACTAAGCCACTGAGGCTTAACTGGGCGTGCCTCTTTTACTGGAGTAGGCTGGAGGGCAGGGGCTCTGACATAGCAACTCAGAACCTAAAAAAACCCCAGACCACTCTTCCCTGAAAAGATAGCAGCAGCAGGACATTTACCAACTGCCACAATCAAATATGGGATTAAAATTCGTCCCCTGTATTTGCATCAGGTCCATTTGAGAGAACCAAAAACACTGTTTGTCCTGCTTAATCCAAGTTTCACCCTAGCCCAGCATCTTTGGAGGGCAAACACTTTAAATCCTGGTGGGTAACAGACACTTCCACAATTAATTCAACATCTGTTCGCCACTTTGAGTCACACCTAACAGATGGGCCACATCAGCTGGGAAAAAAATTAAATGAAAAGGGCACCTCATCAGTTCCCTGACTGAAACACTTTGTGACATATTGCAAATGGCTATTAAAAAGGAAGACAGCTGTAGGGAAGGATGTTATCTTTAAATTGTATCCATTAATACTGTGCAGGTAGGAACAAACACAGACTCCGTTTTGAATCCTGTACCCCAAAGCCATCCCTTTCCCCCTGCTCTCTCCCAAACTCACTCTCTTTGGCTGGCAAAAGGTGGCAACTTTCTTCCTACAGCTGTAGGCATTCCACCCTCCATCAGGGAGGTGTGGTTGCTGCCTGATTGGCATTATCACAGGACAATCAATCTGATCTCTGGAAGGTGCCCAACTTGTTTAAAATATGTCTATGAAACCTGCTTGATAAGGTTTCCCACTTTGCACGATCAATGGGAGTTTGATTAGTGTTTTTTGTGACACCAGAACCATTAGATGGCTGGTTTCCAAGCTAACCCTTGTTATGAGCACACACAATTGTACTTCAAGCAACTGGGCACAAGAACAATCAAGTACAGCTTAGCTTCTCACATTGCCAGTCACCCTTTTCATTCTCAATGTGCTTCATAAACATTAATGATTGCCTGTCAAA